>PVLD010007061.1:0-94671 GCA_004027595.1 Dinomys branickii
CAGAAACCTTCCAAATCCAGTCTTTACCGGCAGGATTTCTAACAGCCTTCTGGTCTTCCGAGCTCTGACCATAATCTCCCATTCAGAACAGCCAAAGGCATTCCAGTGCTTCCCTTTCAGGCGACATCTCTGAACCTTTCCAAACTCTTCCCACAAGCAATTTCCAAAGGTTCTTGAACCACATGGTCAGGTACAGTAACAGCAACGACCCCACTCCACTGGTACCGAATTCTGTCTTGGTTACTTTTCTCTCGTTGCTGAGACAAAATACCCAACGCCCAAAATGAAGGAAGGAAAGGTTTATTTCATTTACAGTTTGTGGAGGTTTCAGTCCTTACTTGGCTGGTTCTGAGGCAGAATGGCACATGGCAGAGGGCAAACTGTTCACGGCAGCAGAGCACAGCAAAAACCGCAAGCAAAAGAGGGGAATGGCTGCAAGCAGCCTCCTTTTCTTCCCTACATTGTAAACAACCTACCCGCACCCAGGGGGTGTGTAGCTCTCACACAGTCTCCATGCCCTCCTCTTCCACAGGCTCAGGATGTTTACAAAGTAAGCACCCAGCTTCCTCCTGAGTCACTCAGCTAAACCTCTAGATTCCCCAAGTTGACATAATGTATCAACCATAACAAGACCATACTCATAACTGGAATGAATCAGACACACATGAGTAAATGTCATATTGTCTCCCTAGTGTAAGAACCTGAAAGATTATATAAAATCTAAAAGGTACAATAAATATTGTAAAAAGGGAAAGAAATTGCTCAAAAACAAAGTTCAATCACTTCTAGCAATAAATGTCCTTCGGGGTCCGTTAAGATTGACATCATTTTTTAAAAACTGACATCTATATGAGAAAGAGAAAAGGAAAGAGAGAGCATGAGGTCTTGTGCTGTTTGACTTGTTTAAATTATGAAAATGATTCACCTAAATACACGTGCTAATACCACTGTCATATATTTCTTTAAAATATGATACAGATATTGAAACAATAGTTTAGAAATGAGGTTTGTAGGTGTTCATAACAATAAATGTTGCACCTGTGTGCTACTTGCAGAAGTTTTACAGAGAACATAGTGGAGACAAGAAGATTTTAATTTCTTAGTGATTGGCTCTACTGAGAAAATAGTGTACTATATTCTTGTAGAATTCTCAGTAATCCAAATCAATATTTTGACCTATACTGAATTTCTCTCATGTCTTTTCTATTTGAAATTTTACTAATTTACTTTTTGTAAATTGACCTCACATTGAAAGGGTACGTGAGAATTAATCCATAACAATTCTTTAGTAGATTTTCATGCTTCAGTTAATCAAAATACTTCCAGAAACATCAAATTTGCCTATCTAACTATTTATCTATTTGTCCTTTTACTATTCAGACCTGACATCCTTGCACTCACAGCTCAGCATTCCTAATCTAGTCAAAGGCATTTTGATCATTTCCCTGTCTAGTTCTACCCAGGTGCTCATTTCTCCTACACTGAAGACGAGTGCTTTCGGGCCACCCTTATATATTTGAGGCTGACGTCAGGAGGTTGAAAGAAGCATGGATTGCTTTTCTTTAAGTGTCACACTTTTCTTTTTTTTTGTTCTTCTTTTTTTTGGCGGTACTGGGGATTGAACTCAGGACCCTGCGCCTGCTAGGCAGGCGCTTATTCCACTGAGCTATATCCCCAGCCCCTAACACTTTTCTTTAAGTGTCACACAAGTATTGTGTATTGTTTTCATCAGCCTTGTAAATCTAAGTGTCCTAAGAAGAGATTAGGAAATTTTCCACATTATAAAAAATCTAGAAATCACGGTGGCTTAGGGTTACTCCAAGTGGTTAAAGACTCTTTTAATTATTTTATTTTAACTCTTTTAGTTAAAGACTCTACAATTATTAGTTTACAATTTCAATCCAAGTTGGAAAAAGCCTTTACCAGTTAAATGTTCACATTACTGCAAAATGTAGATTAAAGATAAACCCATTAAATACAGATCACACATTTCAAGAATTACCCACATGCTAGTGGAATGGCAATAAAAAAGCCGGCGTATTAGTGACCTTGAGGCCAGTCTGCCCCAAGTGAAAGGTCTGCACCAAGGGGTAAACTGTTTGTTTGGGTGCTGCAACTTTAGGCAGTGAAAAATATTAAGATACCAATATTAACTCATCTTTTCTGAATCTGATAATGGAGACAAGCTGGGCATGGTGGTACACATTGCAGTCCCAGGACAGAGAAGGCTGAGGAAGGAGGATTGCTGCGTTTGAGGCCAGCCTGGGTTATTTACAGTCAGTTCAAGGCCAGCCTGAAATACACAGCAGACCCTTCCTCAAACCAAGTAAACAAGCTGAATAAAGCTGCTAGAGGAGACAGCAGTATATCATAAACACAGAATTGAAGCAAGAATAAGAAATTCTAAACATTACAGAAAAAACTTTCCCACATATTACTCTATTGCAAGTCACAGGCAAAAATGTGGCCATCACTAACCAGGAAAATAATATTATATATATTGAAAATTTGGGAACCAAACTATGGAAATGCCTTGGCTTTTTTTTCATGCCACAGATACTTATTTTTACTTCACAAAGGGACCAAATGATAGATTGACTGTATTTTGTAAAGATTAAATGAATACATTTATGATATTACTTTACATGATACAAATGTGCTTAATACTCAGAATAAGTGATTTTTAAGAAATTTAAAATTACAAGATTCTTAGATATAAATGATCTAATAACAGATTCAAAATCTCATTATACTTCTGATTTTAAAAGATCTGCAATAAGAACTGCATAAATTGAGTTAATTTTGAATACATCAATTTGTGTTTAGACACAATTCCTTCAGGTGGAAGATATATTAAAAAGGATTATTAATTTAAAGTAGGCATATATTTGATATATTTCTACTTCATGTTTGTTATGGTTCTAATATAAGCATGTCTTTGTATCTGGAAACTGGTTTAAGGAAATGTGTCTGATTGCCAAGTTGACAAGGGGTGGAATGTTATGGTTGATACATTGTGTCAACTTGGGGAATCTAGAGGTTTAGCTGAGCGACTCAGGAGGAAGCTGGGGTGCTTACTTTGTAAACATCCTGAGCCTGTGGAAGAGGAGGGCATGGAGACTGTGTGAGAGCTACATGCCCCCTGGGTGGAGGTAGGCTGTTTACAATGTAAGGGAAGAGAAGAGGCTGCTTGCAGCCATTCCTCCCTTTTGCTGGTTGTTTTTGCTGTGTGCTGCCGCCACGAACAGTTTCCCCTCTGCCGTGTGCCACTCTGCCTCTGAATCAGCCAAGTATGGACTGAAACCTCCACACACTGTAAACTAAATAAACCTTTCTTCATTTTGGGTGTGGGTATTTTGTCTCAGCAACGAGAAAAAAGTAACCAAGACAATGTTTAAAAATAAATGACTCTAAAACATATTTTAAAGTATGAAGTATTTATCTATGAACCAGTGAGGACATCTCTCCTGAAAAATTACAATGCTCCAGTTGAACTAGGTGTTTCAGAACCTCCTTCTCAATGTATTTATATAAGTTTATTTCTCTAGAAAATGGAAAGAATTAAAATGTATAGATAAAAATGAGAACTGATTTTACTTTTTTTCTTATTGAATTACTGCTTTCATTAAGACTATGAAATTAGAACATCTTAAGATACTGAACAAAAACCTTAGGAAATTAAAATATCACAAAGACTTTATTACAGCTTTATCAACTCTCATGAAGATTTTTGCAGTTTGAAAGAAAATAAGACTAAATTACTTCTAATTAGTTTTGTAAATCATAGATTTGAAATACTTTTTTAGTTTTTTCTTCCAGAATATGTGAATCTTACAAATGAAATAGGAAATTGCAAAACTTACAAATTAATGTCTGACTGTAAGTTAGTGCTCATTCTTTTACTGACAGAGACCTAAGGTACAGTCGTAGTAACAAGACTCAAATCTTGGTGCATTCTCAGCTATGATGAGATCGCTGTTTTTAATTCCCACAAAATAGAATAGAATCATCTCTTTGCTCTGATGCCATTAAGCCTCATCATTTTAATAATCTTCAGATATTGATGTCATCAACTGATCCTTTATCTCTTTCACAGAAATCTTCACAAAACTTCCACAGTAGATTCATACTATTAACAGCAGTTATTTATACAGGCTTCACTTCCATGTTACCTTCCTGGGTCAAACATAGCTTTGCATTATACACAGTCTCACATAAGAATGTCAGCTGTGTGTCTCCCATGTTTAATTCTCTCCTCTACTCCTTTTTACATAATGGAGTATGACGAGCTCTAAAAATACACTCAAAAATATTGATACTGGAGAAATTTCTTAACCATTATAGGTCTTCATTTCTCATATTAAGAAAATAATAGTAGTAATTATTATTTATTTATAACTCAGACAGGGTTAAATATTATGCATATATGTGTAGCATACGACATATCTGTATCAGAATAACGGTAGTAAGGTGTTTTGAGCACTGATGCATGTGTAATTAATTAATAAGCATCAGTGCTGTTATATCCTAATTTCTCTTTCTGTCTCCATTGTGGTTTGAAACCATACTATTTAACTGAATCTTTAAAAACTATTAGTCTATTTACCTTTATTCTGACATGACTCATAAATTATATCACAATGTCTCAGTTTATCCTTTAAAGAGATTCTGTATATCTCATATTTGTAGTTCTATGATTTGTCACTTATTTGTTCAATATTTATTGACAGGTGGCTGAGCAAAGTTTTGCTTCACATTTTCAGAGGACTTGTATCTTTCAACACTTGTTTTCAATTTCTCTGTATTATACTTTAGCCCTTTATGGACTCAGAATTCCTCATTTTAATATGCTTTTCTAATTATTTAGATATATTAAAAGCCAACTAAACATTACTTGATACTCATGATATATTATCAAGGAAAAACATTCTCTCAGTTATATGTTTTCTTACATATATCAAATCTTTACTACATTTTTTTTTACTTCTAAAGAGAGTAATAATAAAAGAACTATAGCAAAATATCAACACATTGACAAAAACAAAACACAGCAAGGCCAATGTTTGTAACAGTCCAATTTGTAATAGCTGAATTGTGGAAGCAACCCAAATGCCCATCCACTGAGGAATGCGTTAAAAAGTTGTTATTTTTATATAATAGAGTATTACTCAGCTCTGAAGAAAGATAAACTTGATGTTTTATGGATTAATGGATGCAGCTAGAGACCATATTCATAAGTGAAATAAATCAGACCCGCATGTGTGAACACCACATTGTCTCACTAGTGTAACAGCTGAAAGAGCGGATAAAATCTAAAAGGTCCAACAGATATTGTGAAAGGGAAAGAAACAACTCAAAAAGAAAGGACAACTGGGATATGAGGGAAAAGAGAAGAGAAGGAAAGAAGGGATTCTTTTCTTCTTTCTTATATATATATGTATATATACATACATACATATACAGGATGGCCTAGGTTGTTCTACTACTGATTTCTATTACTTTCCTGAAAGGAACAGTTAATGTTTATTGTTCTAGCAATGTTACATACCTATATTTGTTTATCTGAGTAACTAAATATCAATATATAATACAAAAATCATTGTTACTTTTACATCACCTTGTCTGAAACTCTGAATTGCTTGTATTGTTTTTGGGTTATTTTGTAAATGTCTGTGAGCGTGTTAATATGTATTCATTCCTTTATCTTTAAAATAAAAAGCAATTTAAAAAGCAAAAACAATAAAAATGATACAGCATTTCAGAACAAACTCACAGGAATTATCACTGGCTGTTATATTACATATTGCTATCTTCAGTGAAATTGCTCAGGCTACTAGAGTGAGAATGCAAGGTTGATAAAAATCATTAAAGATAATAAAATATAAAAAACATTACAAATAATATAGAGTTTCACTAGACAGGATGGTAAGAATTCACCAGTGTTTGTTATAGTGCATATTGTCCTTGAGTTAGTTGTTCAGAATAATGGATATAAGCATGCAAAATTGGTTAAAAAATTAAATGTGAACCATTCCTTTCAATAAAACATTAGACATTAGCAAGAGAATTATCCCATATATATACCCTTCTTTCTTTTGCCCCTTTCCAACATCCCAATTGTTCCTGCTGTTGAGCAAGTGCTTTCCCTTTCATAATATATATTGTACATTTTTTACTTAATTTTTCAAGTTCTTACAATAGGAGGACAATATGATGTTTACATATGTTTGATTTATTTCACTTAAGAGTATAGTCTCTAGTTGCATTTATTTACCTATAAAAGCCTCAAGTTTATCTTTTTTATAGCTGAGTAATACTGCATTGTACAAAAATACTATATCTTTTTTATCCATTCTTCCGTGGATGGGCTTCTGGGTTGGTTCCAAGATTTAGCTGTGACAAATTGTGCGTCTATAAACATGGGTGCACATATTTCACTGTGGTATGATGTTTTTAATTCTTCTAGGAAAAGTACCCAGAATAGGAATATCTGGGTTAAGTGGGACTTCTAATCCTAGTTTTGTGACAAATCTCCACAATAATTTCCACAATGGTTTCACCAATCGACACTCCCAACCCCCGGTAGAGAAGGGTTCCTTTTTCCCCCACAGCCTCTCCAGCATTTGTTATTGGTTGATTTCTTAATGATAGACATTCTTTCTGAGGTGAGATGGAATCTCAGTGTTATTTTTAATTTGCATTTCTGAAATGACAAATTATGATGCACATTTTTTCATATATTTATTCTCCACTAGTATTTCTTCATATGAGAAGTGTATATTTATCTCAGATGCCCATTTTTGGATTGGGTCTTTGAATTTTGGGGGCCTGACCATTTTAATTCTTTATATGTTCTAGATAGAAGTCCTTAGTCTGAGGTGCAGTTGGCTAAATTTTTTTTCCCGATTCATGGGTTTTCTTTTTATTCTGTTGGTGATTTCTTTTAATATAAAAAACTACTCAGTGAGAGAAGACCCCACTGGTTGATTCTTTGAAGCATTTCCCATGCAGTTTTCTTTTTGCTCATGAACCCTCTGCCTACGCCAATGTCTTCAAAATTTCCACCTACTTTCTCTTCCAGTAGATTTAGTGTTTCTGTTTTAATATCTAGGTGTTTGATCCATTTTGATTTTATGGCATGGTGACAGACATGGGTCTAGTTTTAGTCTTTGGCATGTGGAAAGTCAGTTTTTTCAGCACCATTTATTACAGAGGTGATCTTTCTTGAAGTGAACATATTTGGCCCCTTTGTCAAAGATAAGGTAGCTGAGTGTATTTGTACTTTTGTCTGCATCTTCTAATCTGTTCCATTGATATTCAGATCTGTTTTATTTTTTGCTATTATGATGCTGATTTTATCACAGTAGCTCTGTAATATAACTTCAAGTCAGGGATTCTGGTACCTCCCATCTTTCCTTTGTTACCCAGTGTTGCTTTTGCTATTTGAGGCATCTTCTGTTCCAGGTGAATTTTAGGAATGCTTTCTCTACATCTCTGAGATACAGTCATGGTATTTTAATTGGAATTACATTGAGTTTATACCATTTTTGGAATACGGCCACTTTCACAAGGTTGGCTCTCTTATCTATGAGCGAAGAATATCTCTCAATTTTCTGAAATCCTCTCCAAACACTTTTTTCAGAGTATGGTAATTTTCACTATATAGATCTTTTATTTCGTGTGTTAGATTAATGCCTAAGTATTTTATTTTTTATATGCTATTATGAAAGTCATGGTTTCCTTCCTTTCTCTCAGCGTGTTTATTGTTTGTGTAGAGGAATGCTGTTGATTTTTAAGTGCTGACTTTATGTCCAGCTCTGCACTGAATTTGGTTATTAAATCTGTAAGTCCTTTCGTAGAGTTTTTGTTGTCTTCTATGTAGAGTATCATGTCATCTGCTTACAATGATAATTTTAATTCTTCCTTTACTATCCTTATTCCTTTTGTTTCTCACTCTTGTCTAATTGCTCAAGACAATATTCCAGAACAATATCAAATAGGAGTGGTGACAGTGGATATCCTTGCCTTGCTCCTGATTTAAAGTGAAAACTTTCAAATTTTGTCTATTTAGAATGACTTTGGCTGGTGGTTTGTTATAAATAGCTATTATCAGAATAAGGTAAATCTATTCCTATTTTCTGTAGGGTTTTTTTTTTATATATAAATGAGCGTTGGACTATATGGAAAGCTTTTTCTGTGTCTCTTGAGATGATCATGTGATTTTTGTCTTCGGCTCAGTTGATAAAGTGTGTTACGTTAATTGACCTACATACATTGGACCACTCATGCATTCCTGGAGTGAGTGCCATTTGTCATGGTGTAGAATCTTCTTCATGATTTGCTGCATTCTGTTTGCTAGTATTTTACTGAGAATTTTTGCCTTTATGTTCATTAGGGAGATCAGCCTGTAGTTCTCTTTTTTGGTTAGGTCTTTGTCTGGTTTTCGTATCAGGGTAATACTTTGTTCTAGAAATGAGTTAGGGAGAATTCCTTCCCTTTCAGTTTCATTAAAGAATTTAACAAGAATTGGCATTAAATCTTCTCTCAATTTGTTATAGAATCAGCTGTCAATCCATCCGGACCTGGTATTTTTCTTTGGTAAGTTTTTTATTACATTTATAGTTTCACTGACTGACATTTTGTGATTCAAGATCTTTATATATTCTTCATGCAGGTTTGATAATTCATATTTATCTAGGAGTCTGTCCGTTTTCTCTGTTATCTACCCTATGAAAGTAAACATTTTGACAGTAGGTGTTGATGATCTTCTGAATTTCTACGGGGTCTGTAGTGATTTCAGCCCTTTCATTCCTTATTGCATGAATTTTAGCTTTTTCTTTCCTTTTTTGAAAAGGTTGGCTAGGGGTTATCAATTTTATTTATTCTTTCATTCAAAGAACCAACTCTCTGATTCATTAATTCTTTGCGTGGTTTTCTGAGTCTTCACTGCATTAATTTCTGCTCTGACCTATATTATTCCCCGCCTTCTCTGGGCTTTGGGTTTGCCTTGCTCTTCCTTTTCTACAAGCTTGAGGTGCAGGATAAGATGGTTTATTTATGCTCATTCTGTTCTCCTGAGGTGGGAATTCACCGCTATTAATTTCCCTCTGAGGATGGCTTTCATCGCACCCCACAGGTTCCTGTAAGTTGTATGTGCCTGTTCATTTGATTGTAAACATTGTTTAATTTCGACTTTAATTTCACGTGTGTTCAGGAGATTGTTATTTAATTTCCACGTGTTTATGATGTTTTTGTTAATTTCTTTTGTCATTAATTTCTAATTCCATTGCTCTATAGTCTGATAGTATGCATGTGATAATTTCAGTTCCTTTGCATTTACTTAGGTGTGTTCTGCGCGCTAGTATATGACCTATTTTAGAGAATATTCCGCATGCAGCTGAGAAGAATGTGTATTTTGATGCTGTTGAATGGAGCACTCTGTAAAGGTCTACTAATTTCATTTGTTCACAAGTTTGGTTTAGTTCTGATTTTTTCGGTTTTTTTCCAGTTCATCTGTCTCTTTGTGACAATGGTGTGTTAAAGTCCCTTGTTACTATTGTGTTACTTCTTATTTCATTCTCTATGTGTGTTAAAATTTATGTTATACAGTTGTGTGCTCTTCTATTTGGTGCACAGATATTTATGATTATTAACACTTCCTTTTGCAGTTTTCCCCTAACGAGTATCTAGTGACCTTCTTTATCTCTTTTGGTCATTTTGCATTTGAAGTTCACATTGTCTGCAAATAGAACAGCTACGTGCAATTTTTTTGAGTTATTGTTGCAGGAAGTATTGTTTTCCATCTTTTGATCCTCAGGCTATGCATTTCCTTTTGAGTTAAAGGTGTTTCTTGTATACAGCTCATAGTTGGATTTGGTTTCTTGATCCACTCTGCCAGTCTGCTTCTTTTGGTTGGTGAATTGAGAACATTTACATTGATGGTTATAACTGATATGTACTGGCTTATCTTTGTCATGCTATTTTCCTGCTGTTGGTTCCTCCTTTTTTCCTCTGTTTAATTGCTTGCTCTGCTTGGTGGTTCCTTTCTGTTGTTGTTCTTGAAATTGTGGTCATTTTTAGTTCTTTCTAGAATATCTTTTAGTACTCTTTGTAGTTTCTGTGGCACTTATAAATTTCTTCAGTTGTTCTTTTTTTTTTTGGGGGGGTGTACTGGAGATCGAACTCAGGACCCTGCGCTTGCTAGGCAAGCGCTTATTCCACTGAGCTATATCCCCAGCCCTCTTCAGTTGTTCTTTATCATGGAAATATTTTATTTCTCTTTTAATTTTGAAGGATAGTTTGCAGGTATATCAATCTGGGTTTGAAGATGTTTTCTTTCAGGACCTGAATTACTTCATTCCAAGCTCTTAACTTGATGATTTGTGTTGAGAAATCTGCTGATTCTGGTGGGATTTCCTGTATAGGTGATCTGTTTCTTTTCTCTAATAGATTTTAATATTCTGTTCTTTTGCTGTATTTCTGCAATCTTGATCATTATATGTCTGGGTATAGATTTATTTTGGTTATGGCTAATTAAAGTTCTATATGCGTCACTTCGCTGTATGTCTGATTATTTTTCCAGGCTTGGGAGATTTTCTATTTCTTTTGGAAATAGTCTTTTTAGGTCATTCATGTTGATGCATGTTGTTTCACTGATGAATGTTGATTCATTAATATAAGATTAATCTTATACTGGTTTTCTTTGCTTTGTTTTGCAGCTGTTTAATTGTTATTTCATGGCTCCTTGTTACTTTTAGGAGATTCTTCCTTCAGGATCATTAACTGTAGTGCTGTCTTCAAGGTCTAAAAGTCTCTCTTTAGCTTCATTCAAGCAATTTTTCCAGCTTTCTATGGAAGTTTTAATTTCCTGCATAACTGTTTGAATCTGTTTCATGCTTTTTAATTCTTTTTGATATTGTTGATTCAGGATTTCCATCATTTTTCTATGCTTGTCTATTTTCTTACCTACATCTTCTTTGCTGTCCTGAGCAATTCTTTCATTATTATTGTCACTTCATATTTTACCGTTGAGATTATTTCTGATCTGATGTCCTCTGTGGCCTAATGGAGTTCTTCCTTTACTTCAGTTCCTATCATTTCAGGAATTTCAGGTGTATGACTTTCAAGCTCTTCTGTGTCAACATCTCCCGGACTTGTTCTGAGTGGAGTGGAGGTCTGACATTGCATTTTCCTCCTTTGTTTTGTCATTTTTGAAGATCCAGAGGTTTCCTTGAGCTAAATGTCACTCTCACAATGGTGTGCGAATGACAGGGCAAGGACCTAAAGGTCCCTGGTGCTCAGCATGAATTCAGAGATGGTGTGTGGGGGCAGGATGCAGTCACAGAAGCTCCTGAAGCTTTCCTGGGATCATTTGGTTCCTATGCCAGTGGAGGAGGGCTGCGTGCATGGTCGCAGAGGCTTCCGATGCTACTCAACTTGGCTCCAATGTGGGGCTTCCAAAGGTGTCTGGTGTTCAACCCTACTTCAACAAGGGTGCGGGGTTGGGCAGGTTGTGGTCACTGAGGCACTGGAAGTTGTCCAGGCCTGAGCCTGGTTTCCACACCTGTGGGGCAGGGGTAAGAGTGCAGTCACCAAGGCTGTTGAAGCTGTCTGGTGTTCAGCTCAGTTCCCACAAGATTGCAGGGGGGCCTACTACATCAGTTTTTAAGCACAAGTTTATGTGACCTATAAGGTAACAGAGTCAATGTGTATTTTCCCCTGCATTTTTCTTCTAGTACTACTTGAAACAATCTGTTTGTTTTGTTCCTGAAATTTATTGAAATTCTATCATGTTATTGGTAATTTTTCTATTTACACCATTTGCCTTCACTTGAATGAATTTTATAAGAAAACTTAACTACTTTGTTTCCCAGTATTTTGTTCATACAGAACCTGATCTTCAAAAACCTTGCCAAAATATATATGCTAAACTAGGAGAAGACATATGAGATATGATTGAAACTATGTGAAACATTTACATTCTTAAAGTACAGTAAAAGACACATTCTCATTCACCTCCCACACAATGTTCCACTCTGCCCCTCACACACTTGTCCCAGAATTCCTGCCATTTTCTGAAAAAGTTCTGGAAGCCATTTTCATGAATGTCTTTAGTTGTTTTGTCCTGGTTGCCTCAAGAGATATTCAAAGCCCAATATCCCAAAATGGGTCAAAACATTAGCTTCCATTTTCAAAAGGGCCAGAGGTTCAGGATGCCAGAACCATTTAGTAAGCTGGATGAGGAAGCACCCAGATATATTTTTCACAGAAAATGCCACACCTGGAGCAGTATGTGATGCAGACTGTGGTCACAATGAAAGATGTGGCTGATCGCCCATTTCTTGGTCTGTTTTCCACACACATTGTCTCTTCAATGCTCTAATAAGTCCTTATTATATTCAGAGTTCACAGTAGTGTTCATAGGTACAAGCATAGCTCGGATAATCACATCAAGGTAAAAAATTACAAACAATAACACCCTGTTGTTGAATTTTGCTTGGACTGCTAGTTTGTTTTTTGGATGAGGACTGCACAATTTCCCTTGAGAACTCTATGCCTAGTCTCAGAGTCATAATCATAGAATCAAGTTTCATGATCTCAATTTTTAAAAACCTGGAATCTTGAGCAGAACAGTTGTACAACTCCTATGAAATTGATACTCATTGTTACTTCTGTTTGGCCCTCAAAACTTTTGGAACAAATGTTGCATTCACTTATCTCAATTTCAAATCTGATGTTAAAGTGCTTTGCATGGAAGCACGGTCACAGTGGTGTTACTTGAGCCATGGTCAGAACCTCACAAATTTCCCTAGTAGTCAGTAGCATGTTCATTGGAATTATTTCAACTCTTTCAATATTCTTTTGAGTTTTTGAAGTTAAAGAATGTCCAGCTCTCTATTGAACATTTTTAAATTGACTTCCAACCATCATAATGTCTCTCAAACCACTATTGAACTGTCCTCTTGGTCACCATAAACCAATTTCAAAATGCTGGATATTTCCTTAGCACATTTTTGCATTTAGAGACAAAATTTCATGTTAATGCAACCTTACCTCAAATATATCTCACAGCTGTGGCTGAGTGACTACACTGGACAAGTTGAAACTTCTAATATTATAAATTTAAATACTGCACTTCTCATATTCAAGGTCCCGGCCTTTCACTGCAAGGCACTCAGCAGCAGCATACATCATTTTCTTTGATCATGCGGCATGTATCTCAATTATAATGGTGTAAATGAAATAGCTATCTGCTAAAATAATTGAGGTTTTGGGGGTGCTCAGAATGGCATGCATCAAAGGGTATCTAATTCGTCCTTTACCTCTATCCCTCTGGAACATCCAGAGTTAGAGGAAAGTTGCAAAACTGGCAAAGTTCACTATACTTTCACCTACCTTTTGTTTAAAAATTTTTGATTTGTAGAAAAGTTACAAAAACGACAATGAGCACCTGTCTTCCTTAAACTTAGCTTTTCCTAATAATAATCATGGTATATTCATCCAAACTGAGAAGTTAACAAAAAATACAAAACTACTGAAAGCTCCCGATTACATCATTTTCATCGTGTTAGATTTCTGTTACTGTAACAAACACCTGAGATTATCAGCTCGTAGATGCAGAAGATGTGCTTTGACTCTTAGGTTTTGGAGATTTTGGGCACCATACCTTGGCCCCACTGTCGTACAGCCTGTAGTAAAGCAGTAGTACAACATGGGGGAGCCAGGGGAGAGGCAAAAGCTCCATTTATGACCAGGAAACAGAAGAATAAGAGGCTGGGATCCTGTATTCACTTTGAGGGACTGACCCCCAAAACTTGAAGTCCCCCGACTGGGCCCTACCTTCTAATTCTACTATATCCCAATATAGTCACTGGCTGGGTACTGTGTCTTTAAAATAATACGAGGACATTCCAGTTCCAAACCATAGCATACAATAATGTTCCTTTTCCAATAATGCATACATTTCAGGATATCAGGTGCCACTCAGTTACCATGTCTCTACAGAGTGTTTCAGTCTGTGACAGTTTGTCAATCTGTCCTTGTTTTTCACAACCTTGCACTTTTGACAATACTGGTACTGTACATGGTAGGACATCTATACATTATAAGGTCATCCTGGTCTTCTCTCATCAAAACTGTGGGTTAGATTGGAGTTACAGATTTAGGGGAGACATATGAATGTAAAGAGATCATTTGTTTTTAGTTGGCTGAGTAATACTCTGTTGTGAAAGGGAAACAAACTGCTCAAAAGAAAAGAACAATTGGGATGGGGGAAAGGAGAAAGGAAAGAAAGAAGGAAAGAAAAAATATGTATATATACACAAGAAAGCTAAGAGAGTTGTACTACTAATTTCTATTGGTTTATTGAAAGGAACAGTTAATGCTTAATTGTTTGATGAATTTTTCATGTGTATGTTTGGGAATCTGAAAAGCTACTTTGAAGAAAACCTTATTAAATATAGCAACCATTGTAATTTCCTATCATCTTGCTTTAAAATTCTGTGTCATTTTTATCGGTTTTCTTCCCATTTTTTATTCTCTATAAATAAAAAGAGGCTTAAAATTTCCAACCGCCTGAACTACCTGAATCTTGCTTACAACCATGCTATAAAGTCCCATTTAAATTCCAGACCTATTACCACTAAATAAAAAAACTTAACCTTTATTTTTATTGAGATGAATAACCTGCACCCCTTCTGAAAGAATGCCAGGAAAATATCAGGCTACTTGGCCCAAACAATGTGTCCACAGGATGGTATTTTTAATGGCAATGACAGAAATAACTTGGCAACTCATGTAGCAGTTCTGTTGTGTTAAACACGCAAAATAATAACATGTTAGTTTTTAAAAGAAGCAATTTGAGTGATGAATGGGTAAAAAATACATGGTTATTTTATTCAAAGGAATACTACTCAGCCACAGTGTAGGTTAAATTTGAGACATTTCTTGCACCTTGCATAAATCAGGCACATACATGTATATCACATTGTCTCTCTGGTATGAGAAACCGAAAGTCTAAATACGGATGAAAATGAACAGTACACATTGTGAAATAGAAGGATATGGTCCCAAAGGAACTCAGGAGGAGGAAGGGGGAAAGGAAGGAAGGCAAAAGGAAATGAGAATAGGAGGGCAAAGTGCAGGCAAAGGTTTGTGAGTGAGGACGGGAAGCAAGGTTGAAGAGAGCGAAGAGGTATGAGGAAAAAGAGAGGAACCGAGATCTCCCAGGTACAGGCACAAATTCCCTGTAGTGAACGCGACCACTGCATATGTCTAAATTGTATCGATGAGCTTTAAAAGAAACGTAAGTATTTTTAAAAGCTCAAGTCTCAAAGTATTATAAAACATACATTTGTCTCTAAAATTTTTCTCAATATTTAACTATAAAATTATATCAGGAAATATAATAACATTTTAAATGTTCTTAATGTATCTAATAACCAATAACCCTTAGGCTGGTCAATGGTTGATTGTATTTATTCCTTGTGGACTTACAAGTGTTCAGGATGAATTAACATCCATAGGTGCTCACAATTCTACTTCATTTGTCTTCACTTACAGCCTATCAATCAATTCATGAAGACTACAGATTCTTGCGTAATTCAGAATTGACTTTTTGTAAACATAATAAATGGCGGCAAATTTACATCACGAACATTTTGAAAAGCACTTTTATATAACTTTGATTTGCTATAATAAATTTATTATTTTATTTCCAGGAAATGAACTTTCAAAGTATTATTGAAAATATTTTGTTTCTTCATTACCTACATTTTCTAAACAAATGATGACCATCTAATACATTATAATCATTAATCAAATGTATATTTGTCTCTATATGCAAATCCTTACCTTTACTTTGCACATGACTTTTTATGGCAAGAAATTTTTTGTTTTGAAATTATATTGTAATTCTTTCGATATCACGAATTGTCAACATTAAGGTGTTGGCTCTTTGTTCTAATAAATTACAATTCATCAGGCTCAGATTATGGGTGTGGTTAAAACTATGTGAACTCAGTTGTCTTGGGAATCACCTAGGGTATTGGGGAAGCACAATTCTCTGTCTCCCGGGTGAATCACCAGGCAGGACCATTGCTACTGTACATGGTCCTACCCTTTCCTCCCTGGCACTGTTTCCCTTCCCTTCTCCCTGGCTGCTGTGAATTAAGGATCTTTGCTTCATCACATCCTTTCTTGCCAATGTTTCTGTCTTGGAACCAGCCAGCCATAGGATCCAGCCATATGATCAATCTCTGGAGACTTTAAGTTATGTCAAACTTCTCTGCCTTTAAATTGTGGGTGTAGAGCATTGTGTCTTGGGGATGGAAAAGCTAAAAACGTCTGTAAATACGTAGTATGTAAAATTTTAGTTCATTGTTCATCATTAGTAAACTTTGTTTTTAAAACTCACTTATGGGAATTATACTATTACACTTAGAATTCCAACAAAATGCTCTGACTCTATGTCTAGGAAATGTCATCATCTAAAATGAACAGAAATAATATCATCTTTTTCATTTTATTGTTTTCTACAATCACAGTCATCTCATCTTAGTATTTTCCCAGCAATTTCAAATGGGCAAAAGAAAAGTAAAGACCAGAAACAGCCGGGAGTAGTGACATACCTGTAGTTCTACCACTTAGGGGGCGATCCTGGAGGAGGCCCACAAGCTAGAGCCCAGCCTGCGGTACATGTTGAATTTAGGTCCAGCCTGAACTATGTAGCAAGAGCAGGCTTCAAAAGCACAAACCAAAAAAGGAAACAAAAACAGAAAGACCAGAACTCTTCTTTTGAGTGAATTCTTTTTTGTACATAAAACTCCTAATTCCTATTTTGCCTGATTTTTAAAGAGATTAGAACATTTTATAAATTGTGTTACTAGAGATCTGTTAAGACCAAACTCATCTCTAGTCACGCAGGTTTATTTTCCTCCAATCACTTGCACATATTGTAAACAGTGCATATGTGGTGATAATCATTTCCTCATGTAATAATTAGAATAAATGTCTAATGGCTTATTAAATAGTAATATGCACATGTGTATAAGTGAACATGTCTCCCATATGCTCAGATCAAAGACATCTGTCACTGGTTACATATAAACATTTAATATTTTCTCTTTTACACTAATGGATATTTTACTTATTAGTCAATGCTTTAGTAACCATTTAATAATACACATATCAGTAATAAAATACAATAATTTTGTATTTTCTTTTTAATGAAGTTTTGTTCATAGGTGAAGTTTCAATCATTTTTTGACCCTATTGGAAATAAGCAAATAGTTGTACCTCTATATAGCCACTCAACATTAACACATACAAAGTAATTTCCAATCTTAGTGACTATCATTTGAGGCTAAAAATACGCTGTGACTTGTGATTCAGTGTAATTTGGGGTGTGGTTTTATATAAAATCATCTACTACAAACAGAAAAATGATCACATAAAAGTGCTCTGCACATGAAAAGCTATGTTTTTTCACAGAGTTAGAATTCCAGAATATGTACTTAAGACTACTCTCATAAAGTTAATCTCATAATGTGGACCAGAGATACTTGGGAATTTGGAATTTCAGGGAAAAACATCCAGCATTCATGTGCTATAATTTTTTTTCCTAAAATAGTAGATATCATTCGTCTGTTACTCTTTGTTACTGTCATGAGTACACAGTGACTTTTTGAGGGACTACATTCATGTGTGGTACCACAAATGGATGGAATGCACGAAAATATATGATAAACCAAACTGCTGATGTAAACTTAGAAGAGTTTGAGAAAATGTACAGAAAATGGTGCCTTTCACACAATTACTTTATTTTGTAAAATATATATTTTATTCTCAAATATGTTGTTATCAGGAATTTGTAAAGTATATATTATTTTCATTTTAAGTGACTTTATAAGTCTCAATTTCTCACTTTTAAATAGCAGTACAGGTATATTTCTATAGACCAAAACCAAAAATTTCTTTGGAATCCTCAAAAATCCTCCGACAATAAAGAAATCCAAGCTCCAAACATGAGAGCCGACGACTTGCTGCTGTACCCTTAAGTACTTGGGTGCCTTTCTCCTCTTCTGCCAGCAGCACAGCTGGGACAGGCTTCTCCCCACACCCTCCCCATGATGACTTCTGAAAATTTTCAGGCATCCCTTTCGGTTATGTGATGCTGCACATGCGGCAGGGAATTATTTCCAAGTCTTTCTCATTGAGTAAACATTATCTGTTGACTCACAGAAAAGTTTATTTCATGTTCCTGTGGGTGGCAAAGTACACCTTCCTCTGTGAACCCCGTCACTCTCATATATAACAACATCACACTGCTGGTGACAGTTGTGACTAATCTTTGAGGGAAGAAGAGAGGAATCACCTTCTGGCATTGATGACTGAGGGAAGGCAAACACCGCAGTGAACATTGCTTCTGGGAGCAGAACAGTGTCTTGGCCTGAAATTGACCTGCACGTCACTTGTTTGGTACTGCATTTGTTTTCAAATGTCTAACAGTTGTCAAACATCATGACCTTCTCACACAGGACTTGGGTCGGAGTCTTAATCCAAGCAATTATACATAGAGATTTCAAGTTAAAATAATTATCAAAATTAGCATTTAAAAGTCAGAGTAAAATGACCCAGTCATAATAGTTAAATGATTGGTGGAATGTAACAAGATAATAGTTTGATGACAGACAGCTGAACACGAAGAAATGAGTGTTGAAGGTAGAAGCACAGATCCCGAAAACTTTTCAGTGTATTCGTAAGAGAGTGTTTTATTTTCTCTTCAGAAATGCTCATTTTCACATTACATTAAAAATAAATTTCACAAAGAAAAGTATTTACATTTCTCCACTTATAGAGGGCCCAGTTATTGTTTTAAATTTAATTTTTATCAGCACACGACACCCTAGGGGTTGCGTGCAGGTACACAAGGCAGGGACTTCCTCTCTTTAGGCTTTGCATTCAGCACAGAGCCCGGCAAAGGGGGTTCCCTTTTCTACACTAAGGAATAAGTCACAAGTGACCTCAAATTATTTACAAAAGATTAAAATTGTAATAATTTGTAAGCTTATTTTCCTGGGCGTTTTCTAATCTGTGAGCCCCGGTGCCTGGCACCAGCCATTGAAAGGAGGAGCGTCACCGGGCTCTCCGTGTCCTCTGTAGTCGCCGGATCCAAGGCGGGAAGGAACAGACGGAGCATCAAGAAGGAGCTACACCTTCGGGGTCACACAGCCAGCGACGCATCTCTTCTTTTTATTGATTAAGCTTACTGGTATGGTTTAAGTATGCACGATGATCACTTTCATCTTAGGGACTTACCTCAATTCCTCGTTTTCTTTTCCGTCCCCATATTCTCCTTTAATCCCCCTCCCCTCCTCAGTCGCCAAAGCGTTGTTGCCAGTTCTCCCTCCTCACTGCTTCTTCTTTTCCCCTCTGCTCTCCCCAGTCCCCCTTCCTGACGGGGCATTTTCTTCCTATTTTGCAGCTGTGCATCTCTCCTAACTGGACGCCACCCGATAACAGTGAGCCAGCACTCCCATCCCGTAACCCCACCCTCTTCTACACACATGTAGCTTTGGGGGTCATTTCGGACCTGAACAGTAACACTTTATAAATAGTTGTCAACTTCTGAGTTTGCTTGTTGTACATAAGCTTCATTCCAGACCCAGTAATAACAATAAATAGTGGTTTTTGTCCATATATGCTAGTGCTATATTAAATATGTACGACTAAGTTCGTGTGACATTTCCAATCTTCATTTTCTAACTTATAAAGTGATTAACATAAAAGCATAATATCAGAAATTCTCTGAAAGTACCAAACTTCAGTCGACATTCTCTTTCATGTTTGCAAGAGTTTTAAGAACATCAATTCATTGACCTCGTTACTTGTGCTTCAGCAAGAGTTTTGGGGATGGTGTATGCTATAGAAGGAACATTCTACACAACTGCCACAAACTTCCATGAACCATAATTTCACGGGTATTTATCCATTTTGGTCAATTGTGGTGTGGGCACGCTTGTGCCTAGTAGATAATGAATTATTCCTGTATTTGACGTGCTTTATAAAAGCTATAGTCTAGTTTTAGTTTTAGAATACATATTCCAAAACATGTGCTTTGCTGCTGCTATGCAAAATTTAAATTAAATGCTTTTTAAAACTACAATATTGTTTCAAAAATATTTTGTGTATGTATTTGTTACAGTATCTTGAAGAAAAAAGGCTGGTTCTCATTTTTCAAATAGACAGGGACGTTAAAAGTTCCTAGCACTTGTTTACAGCTTTTATTTTGTAGACCTCACAGGTTATAATACTGACATACTGTAAGACTAAATACCATGCATGTATTTCTATATTTAAACTAAATTCTAATTTACAAATGTGAAAGTATTTCAGAGTACTTCCAACCATAAATGTATTTATTTCAGCTTTTTAGAACTGGATATTTAAAAACAAAGAAAAGAACTACATATTTTGACTGATATCTATATATATGTGTCTTCTCGTTGTGTGTTTTTGGATTTTTATTTGTATTGACAATTTGACTAGAAACAAATGTAGGTATAAATATCAGATGTCCAGTGTAGATCTTTCTGTGAACAAGTGCATTACCAGATGAATCAATTCTAACTTTGAGTGGAATAGTAATTACTATAAGAACTTAGTCAAATCTGCCAACTCACTTGTATTTGCTGGAATAATTTATAGTATTGCCCATAAATCTGCATCTGTTTTAATTTGCATCTAATGTTCTTCTCCAGCAAGTGCTGTGGAGAAGTTGCTTTGCTGATGGCAAGTTCATATAACCCAACCTATAAAGGAATCATTTTAGGGTTATGCTGTATTACAAGGAAACTAAAATTAAATTTTGATTGTCTCATACTTTTTGCAATTATCTGACACTTAGTTAACATCACTAACATTGTCTGTTTTGAAAATGTAACAGGGCTTTGGTGGATTTTTATGCTACAAATCAGTAGTGATTCCAACTGGAATTGTTCCACTCAATATATGGACATGTTCTACACTTTTAGGTATCCTGCACCTGTTCAACAAAAGCAGCTCCAGAGCTGTATTCCTAGTTGAAGTTGGCTGTTCACTTCTTGACGTCTGGGCCAACTGATCTGCATCATTGTCTGTGTTGAATAGATTTATTACACACACACACTGCAGCACCTGTCTCAAATTATCTAAATATGTCTCCAGCACAGTGTCAGTCTTTGTGCCACTGTAAGAAAGAGGTTGGCCCTTGTTAAATCATGATTTGTGACAAAATTATATTTCTATTCTTCATAAAATTTATCAAAGAAAATTTCAAATGTCTTACTAGTCCAAGTAATCTTAAACTGAGGATTTTCCACGTGACTCCTTTCCAATTTGAAAAAGAAAATAGAAACATACTAAGGGTTGGAATGTTCATAATGTGCTCAGTAAGATGGTGAAATTAAGTGGATTTGATCACTTTTAGTAAATCCGTGGTAGGGAAGGCAATGTACTGTAATGGTACATGACAATTGAAATCAGCTAGAATTTATTCATCTGAAAGTAGAAGAACAGAATAAATAAGCAGAATGGATAGAACATGAAACAGGAAGCAAGAACTTCCAGTTACATGAGGGAAATGTTATTTGGGTTTAATGTGTGGTTCACTGCATGAGGAAATAAAAGTTTTAATGGCTTGATTCCTGGAGATATTATTCAAGTGATTAAACACATTTATTTTCAGTTTTCTGAGAATTGAAAAATTAACAGAAGTACATTAAAAATAAGCCCTATGCCCCAAAGGGAGGAAAAAAACCTATCCTTCAACTTCTTGAATAAGATTCATTTGTAAAAATAGAAGGATTCCATAACGTAACCAGCAAGGTCCCGTTCCTGTTGCAGCCACACAGCTAATGGTGCTCGGGGGAGGAATGGTGAGCGGGTTTGGAAAATAAAAAGACAGAGCTGAGGGCAGGCGGAGGCCCCTCCTCCGGATGGGAGGAGCACTGAACGGCAGCAAGTGAGGGTGTTTGTTTGTACTTTTGTAAAGTTAGTATCACAACACACAAGGCTGCCTAGCGACTGATGACTGAAATTGTCCAGGCAGGGTGTGCTCCTCAGGACTGGAGGGGCTTCACTGCTTCAGGCACTCCGACCTTCTTTTACCCCCACAAATATGACCACGCTCCAACTGTAGCTGTTTCCTACAAGTTCCAAGAAAAGCACTAGCTGTGGTACTATTTTTAATATCTGAAATTTCATCTTTCTTTTTCTTCAAAAGAAAAAATAAACAAATTCAGAAATAAAATTATAATTAAAAAGAGAAAATATGTATAAATATTCTACTTGAAAAATAGGGAATAGAGAAAATAATAAATATATAGATATAAAGACATGAAAAGATTTCAAAAGAAAATGATTAAAGTATAAAATAGGTAAGTTTAGCCAATGTATATTTAATAGGAGTCCCCTCTAAACCCTCATCACATAAAATAAAATGCAACAAAAGCCATGTAGGACAATTAAATAGACCTATGTCATCAGAACCTTTTTTCCAAACTTGTTATTAGTTGGGGATAGATTGTACCAAATACAATTCACGCAGAATTATCAGCACCTAAGACTTAGGACAGCAAGTTTATTGGACTTACCAAAGAAAAGAAATTCCTTGAGATCCCTGCTTCCATCCTCCGGGGAAAGCTGGAGCTGCTCTGTAAGTGAGAAAGATTTGGAAACCCCCCCCCCCCAGGAGGCTGGAAAGTAAACTTCAGCGAGTAGAGTTACTTTGACTCTTAGCACAGTAGTGCCAATCTGTTCTCCACGCCTTACGCTGTGGCACAGCTTCACAGGTGGTTCTGGGGTTAAAAGCACGCAGGACCCAAGTGGACAAAGTGGCTCTGTCCACCAAGTGTTAGGGAGCTGCATTTTAAGCCTTTTCTGATAATAAAGATGCCAATCAATGGGTAGCCAATCATTGTTATTGTTCCTTCATCAGTGATGTAAACCTCTCCCACTCTGACTAATGGCTTCCAGGGGATTTAAACAGCTTATTCCCTTTTGCCACCCCCTTAAATTTTCTTTCACTACTTTGACAGATAGCCATTAAAACTGGGATAATAAAAAGCGACACATAGATAAGAAAATTAGAAATTAATGATGAAAGCCCATGAATCAAACAACTGAGAAAACCTTAGTGTAGTTCTTGAAATGAACAAAACCTACATATTGAAATGAACAAAAGCAATGAGCAAAACCAAACTTTTAATAAAGCAACAAACCTTGAGGAAAGAAGTGAATCTTGTTTCCAGTCACCAACTGTCAAACTAAATTCATTTAGTTTCCAATAAAAAGTAAAAAGTCTATAAAATGAAAAATACAAGAAGGCATACATTCAAAGGAAAAAAATGAACCAAAAGTACTGTTCATGTAAACATCTGTGGGCAGATCTGAAGTCTCAAAAATTGTTCAGAGAAAAAGAAAAAAAAGATGTGATGAAAATCAATAAAACAATGTCTAGGATAAAATGCTTGTAACAATGAGGAAACAGAAAAGGATACCAAAGGAAGACAAAATACCATAAGGAAATGGAGCTGGAAAACATAATCACTGAATTGAAAACTTCACTAGACAGATTCTGAGGCAGACTGAGCTGGAAGAAAACAGAATTGCAAGCTGGAATGTAAGGCAGTGGTAAACACTAAGTGTGGAAAGCAGAAAGGACAAGAAAACTTACACAAACCGTACAGAGTGTGATAGTCACTTTCTTGTAGCCAGCATGCTACACTGAACACCCACAATTTAAATGAAAGGAGGTCTATTGCGGTTCACAGGTTTTAGAAGATTCACTTCATACAACTTGTTTCCAAGCTGGAAGGGCATGTGGAAAAGTCTGAAAAAGGGGAGCAACTCCTGTCACTGCAACCAAAAGCACAGTGAGAAGAGAAGGGATGAGCTGGGGAGACAGCAAAAGTCTTTCAAGTCACAGCACCTGTATCCACCTGTCACCAAGACCCACCTCTTCTGGACACACTCAGCTACCAAACTCTTCAGCACAGAAATCCACAGGCTAGTGTAATGGCTCCATGCCACAACCACCTCCCAAACCCCAGCCTTCAATGATAACAGTTTTGAGGGACATTCTCATTTTAAACATAAGCACAGAGAACCTGTGAAAGAGTTCATAACTAAAACTTCTCAAATTTGATGAAATAGATAAATATAAACATCCAAAATCACAACATAGTTCCATTAAAATGATCCCAAAGGGGCTCACACTGATACACGTTAAAATTAAACTTTGAATGAGAGAACTTGTTTTTTTCAAAATAGCAAATAGGAAGTGATTTGTCACATAAAAATGGCTCCTATTGGAGATTATGAACAGATTTCTCCAGAGAAACTTGGAGGCTAGAAATCAGTGAATGAATACATATGCAACCTACTAAAAGAAGAAAATAAAAGCAAACCAGGAAGGTTTACACCCAACAAAATTTTTCTTCAATGTTCAGGAGAGATTTCATATAGCATGAGAGTATAATACTTACAAACATTTCATCACATAATAACAGAACACAAATGTAAATGAAGCAACAGTTGCCAGAACTAAATGACAAAAGACATTTTGATAGTAACACTTACAAAGATCAATATCATACCCTAAATCATGAACTTAGCAACTAGACAGAAAATAAGTAAGAAAATATAAAAGTTAACACAATAAACCAGCTGAACCTAACAGATACGTACAATGATCTACACAACAATTATAATCTGACATTTTTCTCAAGAGGATATTTTATGGAATATCATCATGTATGTGGACACAAACTCCACCTCAATATATTTTAAAAGGTTAATAGCATGCAAAATGTCCTTTCTGACCACAATGTTATGAAATTCAGAATCGGCAATAATAATAAAATAATAATAATAATGATAAAACTAGAATCCAAGTTTTCAAGCTGGAATAATGGAGCACACCTGGAACCCCAGCACTGTGGGTGGCTGATACCAAAGAGTCACAGGTATCAGTCAAACCTGAGGAACTTAGTGACTTAGCAAGACACCATCTCTAAAGAAGATGTGTTGGGACATAGCTGAGGGTGAAAATGCTGAGTTCCATCTCCAGTAACTCATGCATTCACACACACATGCTGTCCATACATGTACACACACACACACACACACACACACACACACACACACACTGGGAAGTTTACAAAATTGTGGTAATTTATCAACATATGTCTACTCAATCAATAGAAAAGAGAGAACTCACCCTGGAAAGTGGAAAACAGAACTATGAAGAGAAATAAAACCAAAACTTTCCAAAACTTGTAAAATACCATGAAAATCATATTAGGAGAGAAATTTATAGTTGTAAAAACATTTAAACATACAAGAAAGATGTAAAATGAATAGCCCAACTTTGTAGCTAAAGGAATGAGTAAAAGAACAATAAAAGACGTCTAAAGTGAGCAGAAGGAAATAAATACTATAAATAAGCATTAAAAAGAGACAAATGAAGCAGAAAATAGAATGATATGGAAAATCAATGACACAAAGGATTTGCTTTTAAAGACAATAAAATTTACACAACTTTAGCTATATATGGTCAAGAATGATTACAATTAGAAATTAAATAGAAACATTACTACCGCTCCTACATGAATGAAAGAGATATAAGGGAATACTGCAAACAATTCTTGCTAAAAACATGAAAAATTTAAATAAAATAGACGAATTCCTAGAAATATAAAATCACCAAGATTAAATCATGAAGATAAAAAAACTGAATAGACCTGTAACTATTTTGGAAATAAAATTATTTATCAAAAATCTTCTAAAAAAAAGCTTTAAAAATAATGTTGAACTGCACAATTCCATCAAACATTTAAAAACAAGTACTTTACATAGTTGTACAAACATTGAAGAAAAGGAAACACTTTTTAAGTCACCCTGATATCAAAGACAAAGATATTATAAGAATGTCACAAATCAAGTCCCTTATGAGTGTTGATGCAAAAATTTTAACAAAATACTAGCAAATTAACCACATTAAGTGGCTATAGGATTTCACAGTATTACCAACTGGGATTAATTTCTGGAAAGCAATAGTAGACAGTGAATATGAAAACTGAGCAGTATATTTTTAGTCATTACTCAGATAATAGGAAAACTCATCTGCATTGATGCATAAAATATTTTGAATAAATAATCATATGTGAAATTTCAATAAGAGAGAATGCACAAACACAAGACAAAACTCAGTAATATTTTTACTTAAGTAACAGATGTGATTTTGTATTTTCTTGATACAATTACCCTTTAATAACAGGTACAATTTTCAATTCTTTCGTGGTTTTTTTCTATATTCTTCATTAACCCTTCACCACAGAAATGTCACTGTGAACTCTCTTCATTGTAGGCTATTACAGATCCAGCCCACTGAGATGGTATGTTAATGTGTTAAAGAGGGAATCATGGACTTTCCCTTGGAAAATAGTGAAATAGATAATCTCCAGATAATCTCTATGAAAAAGTGAATCATCTGTGATGCTGTAACCTCCAAGGAGACACCAAGATACTCCCATATGTTTGGTATTTTTGCTAATGTCACACAAACTTCTACATTAATGAGCTAATTAATGACTAAAAAATGAATTTTTTTTAAGTTAAGGAAGTTATCCATTCACTCGGAGTATATTAATCCTTAATATGACCAGTTTGAAAGTAGTTTAAAATGAACCGATTTGTTTTTGATTCAAATATTTCAATGCAAAATTTTTCAAACACAAACAAAAGAACCTAGGTAGAATGAAAAAACTACTCCCACATGAACTTCTCCAAGCTCCCAATCTTGATAAATGTCAAACACTAGACAAACCTGCCCTCCTGCCTTCCCTGCCTTTTCATCTTCCCATTTTGGGTTTGCAGTACATAATTAGGTTGTTTACTTGAAATCTTTCTATTTTGACACAGATATTTATTGTTGTAATTATTTCTCTTAGTCATTTTGTGCTGTATTTCATTAGATTTGGTATTATGTGTCACGATTTTCATTTGATTGAAGAAAATTTTAAATTTGCTTTTTTTATTTCTACAATGACTCAGTGTTCAGTAGTACGTTGTCTCCATAAAATTTCTGAAGTGTAATTTGTTGTTTATTTCTAGTTTCATTCCACTGTGGATAGAAAAAGGCATTATAATTTAATGATTTTATGGTTAGTTAAGACTTGTTTTGTATCTTAATCTACAGCCCTATTCTAAAGACTACCCCATAGGCTGATGAAAATAATGTACGTGCTGCCACTGTTAAATGAAATGTAATGTTTTAAGCCTCTTTGATCTCAAAAGACAAATAAAAGTCTTTTCATATAGTAAACCACTCTCACAAAAATGAACACAGAAAAAAGAACTAAAAAGAGATTATTCAAAACAGAAAGCTAACAGAAAAGCAAAAGTCCTTACTTCTCATTAAAACCCTAGAATGCAGGTAGACTAAATTCCTCAACTAACGTACACAACGTTGCCGTATTGATTAACAATCAAAAACCAATATTATACTGTCTATAAAACTCACTATATTACTAAAGTCACAATCATGCTGAAAGTGAAAGATTTGTATTACATGTGACAAGGTCAAAACATAGCAAGACAAATATCAAACAAAATAGACAATAACACGTTATAAACAGAAGGAAAGAAACATGTGATATAATGCTCAAAGGATGAGATCAAGAAAAGGATAGGGCAGCTTGAGCGTATACGCACCTAAGGCCAGAGCACCCAGTTGTACAAAACAGCCCTCACTGGATCTAAACAGAGATGTCACACCCAGTCCAGTAATCATGGGAAACTTCGACACCTCTCTTTCAACAATGACAGGTCACCCTCCTCCATCTCTCAGTTCCCTTCCGCTTTATTAATCTGTCTTGACATTTGCTCTTACCTGCTTTTATTTTGCTCTTTATTTATATTTATAAAACAAACTACAATATTTAAAATCATGTGTCTAACTTCTCTCAGTTAACACTGCATTTTCAAGGTTCATTCATGTTCTTACAGATGACTGAAGCCTACCCTTTATGGCAGAGCAGAGCTTCACTGCGCATGAGTATCGTGCTCTCTTCATCTTTTCTTCTATTCATGCGCATTGGGCTCCTTCCAAGCTTTAAGTGTTGTGACCTGTGCTCCTGCAAGCGTGGGTGTGCGTGTATCCGTGCAATATGATGTCTGCAACTCTTTCAGGATGAAGCTTTATCTACAAGAGGAAGAGCTGAGTTAAAAGGAATTTCCAGTTTTAATCTTTTGAGGAATCTTCATATTGATTTCCATAGGCACCATTCACGTTATAATTCCAGCAACAGCCTCGCCAGCATTTGGCATTTGATTTCTCGAAGACAGTCACTCTTTCCGGAGCAACATGCAATCTCAATGTTGTTTTCATTTTCATTTCTGAGATGAAATCTCAGTGTCGCTTTCGTTTTTATTTCATTTCATTTCGTCTTTGTATATTTGTTGGCCATCAGTACTTCTTTTTCAGAAAAACGTGTCCATTTCAGTTCGCCCTGTTTTGATTGGCCCTTTTAATTAGAGTGGCCTAATTAAAAATTTTTGATGTCAATCTTTTAATATAAAATGAAGTTGGTACTGAGTCTGACTCTACTGTTTCTGGAAAAACCTTAAAAGAATTGAAGAGACAGGAGAGAGAGACAGAGTGAGGAACAGAAAAAGAAAGCAAGAGATTTTAAGATACCAAAGAGCGCACTATTTAAATTATGCAGCCAGGAAGATAGAGTTGATTCTTTTGCATCAAATGTGTGATCCCTTAGCCATCTTATATGAATTATAGCATAATACATGAAACTAAGGCATTACTATAAAATAATTACATGTGGCATGTCTCTTTGAGTTAAGGTTAAGAGGTCAATTTATATTTACTTTCATATTTTTGTTATGTTATGCTTTGTTACGTTTATCACTTTTCTGTAGAAATCTCTTACAAATAATAAACATTAATAGTGGGGCTGGTTATAAAATCAACACCAAATAAAACCACTCCTATACATCAACAAAGAACCTACCATGAAGTAAATTTAACAAATAAAAACATTTATGGTAGATTCAAAACAATTACATATGTAGCAATTATTCTAACCAAAGTTAAAAATCTCCTAATTTTTTCAGTAACTGCTGCATAAAAAATACATTCATTAATGTACTGATATAGGGAAATATGACCTAAATTTTCCTCTGAAGGAACGCTAATTGTGAGATACAACACTTCCAGTGAAGAACAGCATTTCCAGTAAAAAAAAATACGAGGAGACTTTTGCGCTGTGCTTTTTACTTTTCCCAGGACATTTAGTCCTTCTCTTCGTACTTGCACCCACCTCTTCTGGGTTCCACGCATTCTGCTTTAATCTCTGTGTGATACCTGCAACCTACTGATCAATCTATCTAAAAAAAGACAAAATTTAAAAAATTGTTTTGTAGTATTGTTCAAAACTTAATTCTTCCTGTTCTATAATTCCATGCATATAAAATGGACCAAAAATCCACCATTAACATACAGCTTAAACCAGACACACACCTGTAATCCCAGCATTTGGGAAGCTGAGGCAGGAGCGTCACTGTGAGTTCAAGGCCAGCCTGGGCTACAAAGTGAGTTCAGGCCTAACCTGAACTGCATGGTGAAACCTTGTCTGAAAGAGCCAAAAAACAAAAACAAAAACAAGAAAAACATACAATGTGGACTGTGTTCAAGAAATGGCAATGCATTGTCCTTGATCATTAAATTTACTAAAATAATTGAGTTCTATTGTTTATTGTTCCATAAGAAAATATTCATCTGTTTTATTTGTAAAAAACTTGAATCAATTTAAAAATTATGATCTTGTGGTGAAATTTATTTTCAAAAGTACAATAACTTAAATCATTCTCTCATGAATAATAAGCATCAAAAAATATGACATTAAGCCTTACCTGAGCCTACATCTAGCAAGTTAGATAATACCTGTGAAACCTATTTAATGGAGACAGGACATAAGGTATCATATTTTAATTAAACAGTCAAAATAAATGAAATTGCCCATGTATATGGCTTTCAAAATCCTTTACATATATGTGAAGCCAGTCAGAGTAATTTCACTTTGATTATATTCAGATAAAAGCAGCAGATTGATGAAGGATTCTGAGTCTCTGTGGTCAGCTGGCTCCAGATTGACGAAGGACTCTCTGAGTCTCCTTGGTCAGCTCGCTCAAAGGCAGCAATGGCACTGCAGAGGGACATGGCAAAGGAGAGCTGGTCTCCTCGTTCCTGCCAGAAGAAGGCAGACTAGAAAGAACCAGAGCAATATGATTCCTCCAGGGTCGCTCTGCCCCTGAACTACTTGCTCACAATGGACCCTAGTTCCAAAAAGCACACTCACATTTTTCTCCTGGTCAGCAGAGTGCCCCAGTCATATTATGAAAAACTTTCATCTGAACCCAGGAGAATTTGGAGGGTTATTATAGATCTACACCATAACAATAATTAAATATTTGGCTGATTTTTCATTAACATTTAATTATCAAGAGTACTTTCTAATGTAAAACTTAGATTAAATAATTTTATATCCTTCTTAACTGATAAAATATCTCATGCCAAATTAATTCTCAGGTTTAGCTACAGAAACAAAAGCATTAAATGTAGAATTTTATCTCCCATATACATAAGTCCTGTAAAGCTGTGAATTAACGTCGGAGAAATAAAGCACCTTGAGAAATGAAAGAATGGGTTTGCCTATTTAATGGTGTATCTATTTCTCTATAAATATTTGGCTAATGTCCTGAATTGGGTGTACCCAAGAATATATAATCAGCTTCCTTTGTACGAGACAGGTACATTATTTTTCTTAATAGCTGATTCTGCATCCTTGTATCATAATTTGAAGTTAGCTAAAAGAATAAGAGGAATATATTCATAAAGAACATTGATGCAAATCAATATGCATTAAAATATAAAACCTATTCCAGGAAGCAAAAAGTTACTTCTAACTTGAATATAGTATAAATTTTAACAAATTTCCCTCTAGTGTAGCATAATAAAAGATAAAACTAATGTACTTTGAAAAAAAGAAGTATTTCCCTATAAACAGTTTTATTCAGTATGACTGTATGACTGTAATTATCATATACTTTATTTTGGAAAATTTCAGTGCTCATGGAATTTGAGTCAATAGTACAGTGAAATCCTGTTTATTCATCAATGACAACAGCTTCAATTTTACACCTGCCCAACTACCTCCTGATTTGCTTTAAAATAAATTCTACACATAGCATCCCTTTATCCTTAAATATTTTGTATGAGGATATTTTTATTGTCTATTTTAATTGAAAGTTATATCATAGCTTTTTTAAATTAAAAGTTGATTATAAATTTAAGCTTAAATTCAAAATCAAGTATTCTTGATAGCCAGGCGTGGTGGCGCACACCTGTAATCCCAGCACTTGGGAGGCTGAGGCAGGAGAATCACTGTGAATTCGATACCAGCATGGGCTACAAAGTGAGCTCAAGTCCAGCCTGAATTGTATAAAGAGATCCTGTCTCAAAATGACAAAAAATAAAGTATTCCCTTAAAATTATACTATAACTATTAATGAAAATGAATGCACCAGTTTATTATTTATAGTATGTACCAAACATATTTTTAAACCATAGATATTAAATAATTTATGTATAATGTCTTTAGATAAATGAAAGATACATAAATGAATAAAAAATGTTGAACTAGTGGTCTAAACTACCTACCAAAACGAATACCGGGAAATTCATAATTCATTGAAACAGTATACAGCAAACTTGTAAGTTGAATGGAGGCAGATACCTTGGGATTAGATGAATATTAAGGAAAACAAGAGAAAAAATATACCCCAGTATTTTTGTTAGTGTGTCAGGTATTTTTAGCACTTCTTCAATTTTCAAAAATATTATTACTTAAATTCACCCTGTATCACAGTTCTCTTAGTTTCCCCCATCTTCCTTTAAGGCTCTCTTCATGCCCGGACAGCACTGTGCCAAGAACCCTTGCTCAAGGACACTTAAAGATTTGCTTGTAGAAGCTCTGCCCAGGAGAGAATCAGAATGTAGACTTCAAGGATAGAATTCTGGAATTGTACCATTTTAATGCGAGTGGCAATAAGAAACTCGTCTTCTGTATATTAATATTTTATGAATGGGGAGTGCTGGTAATACCAACAATAAGCATCAGATCATTGTCAGATAGACATTCGTTTGCAACATTTCTGACATGTAAGAGTTATGAAGAAAAGAGAAGGCTTTCACTAACAGCTAAAGACAGAAAGTAATAGGCTGAGGTTTGCTTACTATGGATTTAAAGGAGCGTAAGAGACAGAATGCCTTAAATTAAGCATGAGATCTCAATTTTTGCTAGCAACTAGAAAAATTATATCAAAAGGAGACATGAGACCAAATTATAAGCTTGTCAACATTTCACAGAACATTAAATTTTCAGTTTAAGAAAATTTTCTGTGCCAAAAGATGTACCTAGGTAGCTGCACACAGTATCTTGAAGGCCTAAATTCCCCTAAGAAGTTTCAGCATACAGGGTTCACCAGTGTGTTCGTGTTAAAATTTTGTTTACTTTGCTTGTTTTCAGAAATGTTGTGTGAACAGTGCCTTGCTGACAATGGTTCACTAGCTCAGGACTGTCCCTGTCTTCCATTCTGGCTGCGAGACGGGTCCCAAAGGCAAACACAGCCTGGCCTGGGTCTGGAGGTGCAGAGTGCGCTTAGAGAGATGGCCTGTATGTCGGTGGTGGCAGGGTTGCACCCAGCTAGAATACAATAGAACAACCAGGTTCTTGTCGACAAGTTTGTTACATCTGAGAGTCCACCTAGAAACAGGAGTTTCTGCCTACTAATCCAGCCAGGAACTTATCCGTGCTCCACATATGCATGCAATTTCATCACTGTTTTATTGCTTTGTAGCCTGTTGTTTCTTAATAAATGCATTCAAGAGTAATGAACTAAAACAGTGTTATTTGTATGTAATATATTTTACAGTCAGGAGTTCTCATGCCTGCAGCTTCAAGATTCTTTTGACTATATATTTTGACTATTCTTTTCTCTATGACATTTAGAACTTTTTTTTTCCTAATGTCTGCAAGAAAACTGCTATTGGGCTTCTGATAGCAATTTAGTTGAATCTGTGGATTGCTTAGGGAGTGTGAACATTTTAAAAATATTACGAAGTCTTCCAACCCATGAACACAGAGTCTTTAACAGAAGTCTTTCTTGTTTTCTTGGATCGGTTGTTGCTGTTTTCAGTGTACAAGCCTTTTGCATGCTTTCTTGGTGAAATTTATTCCTCAGTGTTTTATTTTTTGATGCTATTTGTTATACTTGAGACTCTTTCGTGGTCCTAGAAAAACCCTACCTCGGGGGTGAATTTTTTGATCTTATTTGCCACAAAGTTAAATCTTATATGCCCTGTGTGATGGAACAGTTTATTCTAGTAGCACCCTTACAAGCGAGATAGCAGGTTAGGGACACATGCCAGATATGGACAGTGATCAAAAGCTTGAGTGCAGTCTGGGAAACAGCATTTCATCTTAAAATAAAGAAGTCAGGAGTTGGGAATGTAGTTTGGTATGAAGGCCCTTGGTTCATTCCCCAGGACCACAAGGTGAAAACAAAAAATATTAATATCATAATGCATAACAGAAGCTCAATGTGAAGACTTGCCCAAGGATTTTAAATTATTAAAGCATATTTGACAATGAAAATCTAAGATACTGTGTATTTTAAGATGGTAAAAATTCCATATAATTTGATTTATGTTTGTATTTGCCACTGAGACTGAACCTAGGGCCTTTCCATTGAGCAAACTTTTAGTTTTCATTTTGAGGCAAGGTTTTTAAGTCACTGTGTTTCCAGGTTGCATTCAGGTTTGCAATCCTGCTGCCTCAGCCTCTCACAGTGCTGAAAGTATGGGCACGCACTACAATACCTCGATTTCTAATAACATATTTCTGAGTGATTTTACAAAAGTGCTTTGAGCAGATAAATCTGGAACCTGTATGAATGTCATAAAATCAATAGAAAGAAAAGCAAAATGTAACATCCAACTGAGATTTCGCAAGTGACCCGAGAGCAGTGGTACAGGAGTACAATACTCACACACACGTAGCAATAAACCTTCAAAGTGATGTTATTTAAAAGTAATTTTTTTCTAGAGTTCAACTAAGAACTAATAATAATAACTTCCCAGAAATTTAAAACTTTAAGCATGAGTGGCTTGATTTTTCGCTTTATATTTTCTCAAAATAGTATATTCTCAAGACAATCACTTTATATAGTGTCTTTCTAATAATACATTTCAGTATTGTAATTCTCCACTGTCATTCCTTTGTTGCTGAAAAAAAATTACTCTAAATTTACTATTTAAGATGTATTTGAGAGATGAACATTGCACACCAGACATACATGACTCTGTGACAATAAAACCATAGGATTCTGAATTTCTGTTTAATTTCAATTATAACAGAACATTGTAGCTCTTTCCTTTTATGATCGTGTCATCTAGTCTTTTTACAAAGTAGATGAAATGGTACAGATTTTAATTTTAGCAAATAAAATAGATGTCATTGGCTTTAATTTTATTCAATCATTTAAAATGTCTTGGCACATTAAATTTCTCTAAGGGAATGAGATTTTTAAGATGAGTTCTATGAAGTTAATATTGAATTCGTTGTTTAGATCTGAGATTTTTAAAATTAGTAAATTATTTGCATTTTTGTATGCAACTAAAATTTGCAGTGATGTGCCAATAACTTCCTTATTTTTCAGAAGCTGTGAATATGATAAATTATATTATAATATAAGATTATGTTATATTACATAGAAAATTAGGGGTTTCCTTCCAGATGAGACTAATTTGATCACATGGGTGATTTTAAAGCAGAGTTTTCTCTAGTTTAAGACAAAAAGGTTGCAATGATAAAGCAGAACTTGCAGTACTCTTCCTAATTTGAGTCTGGAGAAATTTGAAGAGGTAAGAAGTAGCCTCTAGGCACAGTGAGAGTCCTTTTATAGCCAGAAAAACATTACCAGCGGTACTGTAAACTAGTATAGTCACCGTGGACATCAGTATGGAGACTCCGCCAAACCTAAAGTCCCAAATTCCACTCGATGCAGCTGTTCCTTTTTAGGTATCTCCAAGAAAGTGTTACAGCTTTTATTTTACAGATCTACATGCATGCTTATGTTTTCAGCAGCAGAATTCATAATAGCTAAATATTGGAAGCAGTCTTTATGTCCATCAAGAGATAAGTTGATAAAAACTATGATATTCAGCAATATATGTGCATCCATGTTTAGAGCAGCACAATTTGTAAAGACTAAACCATGGAAGCAACTCAAATGTTTATCAACTGAGGAATGGATAAAAAATGTGATTTTTTTATACAATGGAATATTACTCTGCTATAAAAAAGATGAACTCGAGGCTTTTATAGGTAAATAGATGCAAATAGAGAACATACTCATAAGGGAAATAAATCAGACCCACATGTGTAAATACCATATTGTCTCTTTAGTGTAAGAACATAAAAAGTAAATAAAATCTAAAAGACACAACAGATACTGTGAAAGGGAAAGAAATAAATAAAAATGTGGTATTTACACAATGGAGATTCTGCCAAAAAGAAAGATAAATCTGAGTTATTGGATGGAAAAATGGAGATACTTTAAGAGCATAATGTTAAATGAAATAAATCAAACACACAAGCTTAGTACAGTACAGTTTCTCTCATATGAGAAATGAAAGTTATAAATAAAGAGTAAAATAAATACTAGATAATCAGAATGATGAGATAGATCTTTCTCCAATGGCAAAGGGATCAAGGGACAGAGGCAAGCTGGGGCGAGATGAGGTGGGGAAAGGAACTAAGACGCGCTGGGCTCATGTGCCCGCTCCACACAGGGGTTGGGAATGTTAGGAACTATGCGCATAGGCTCAGGAAAAATAAATTCCGAAGGAAAAGCAATGGACGCTCTGGACCCACCATTCTGTTGGGCAGCAGAACATACATCGCGCTCTAAATATGGATGAATGTGAGGTATAATCAAATGCAAGAGTGTTATGCACATCTCCCACTGTCTTCCTTGAAAAGATAGAGATATCACCTAGTAAGATGACTATAGATAATTACACTGAGCTGTGTATCTTTAAAAGAGAGGACCTCCACAGTTTTCACTATAAAAAGCGACAGGTATTTGAGGAAATAAATGTCCCATCTGACTTGAACATCACGCGATGTGTACATGCACCAAATATTATAGGACACATCACAAGTATGTCTGCGTATACTTCAACATGTCAGTTAAAATAAATTTTTAAAATAAATTCTTGACAAAATACTAAAATGAGAAAAAGAAAAAAAAAAAAGAAAATCTCTATAAAAAGATATCCTTTCTCTACCAGGAAAGGAAACATTCGTCAATAGAGTCTATACAATAAAATTCAGCACAAACAGCACTTGACAAAATAATACTTATCTTCCTTTAGCCTCACCACAAAATTTCCTTACATTTTCACAGCCGCTTCCCTTTGTTCAGCTGCATAAAAGCATTTAGCCTTGGCTACCTCCATCAGGCATTTGTTCTCCGAGGAAAGGCATTCTGTCATATAAAGTATTTGTGTGCTTTTTCTCTCTTTTTATGTCTTGTACCAATTTAATTCCCTATGAAGAAAGAGGTAAAATTTGCCTCTTTTATATCTCATAAAACTGTATTTTGCTAATAACATGGGTAATTTTAATGGGAATCCCCCTCATAGACTCTAGATCAGAGCCAAGCTGTGGTTTAGATCTTATGAGCTCCTGAGCAAAGAAACAGCCAAGCCCACCTACGGTACATCTGCCTTAAAGAGCTGCAGGGTAACAATTTGACATTTATAAATCACTTAATTTGTTAGATAATAATAGAATGTGAATGTACACATTTTGAAAAATCTTACATTATTTTGCTTTTGTGATTTTTAAATTTTATGTCATTCAAAGGGTAAAAAACATACACTTCATTAAGTGTAGGAAATAAATAAGAGTGCCCCATGGGAAAGACAAAATAAAACAAAGAACGAAGAACGCCTCGTGAAAAGAGAAGAAGAAAGGGAAGGGGGAACAAAAGTGCAAAGACGTGAGGGCTGTTACATGCACATACCAACTCCCCAGGATGCGTGACATCGTTACGCAATCGAGTTTCAGAACAGGTTATGAGGACAGTTACAAGAGTTGACATGCTGTGTATTGTTGTCTTCTTAGGACTTATTCAGAGTACAATATATATGCATGCTGTCTTGTCTGTACAATATCACCACAAGACTTTCTTCTTAATGAATTAAGAGAAATCTGTTTAACACTCTTATCTTGTATATACATTTTTCCTTTTCATTTCTTAATATCCCCTTTCTTCATCCCAGTTTGTCTTTACTTTTGAACAGTCTTCCCAATTTGTATTATTTATTCTACATTTCAGATCTTACTTACTTGTGTGTTTTTTCACACTAGTGAGACATTACAATGTTTACATATATGGTTTTGATTTATTTCAACTATGAGTACGGTCTCAGGTTGCATCCATTTACAATATAAGCCCCCATTTAGCCCTTTTGATGGCTGAGTAGTACTTCATTGTATTGAAAAAACATCCTTTTTATCCATTCTTTGGTTGATGGACATCTTGGTTGTTTCCAAGATTTAGCTATCACAAATTGTGCTTCTATAAACATGGGTGCACATATATCACTGCTGTATGATGATTTTAATTCTTCTGGGAAGATACCTAGAAGGGGAACAGCTGCATCAAATGGGGCCTCCAATCCTGGTTGTTTGAGGAATCTCCACACTGATTTCCACAATAGCTATACCAGTCTGCACTCGCACCAACAATGAAGAAGCATTCCTTCTTCTCCACAGCTCACCCAGCATTTGTTATTGGTTGAATTATTAATGACAGCCATTCTCTCTGGGATGAGATACAATCTCAGTGTTGCTTGAATTTGCATCTCAACTGACCCCTCCATGATGTTCTACATTTTTTATATATTTATTTGCCATTTGTATCTCTTCTGAGAACTGCTTATTCATCTCCAATGCCCACTTTGGAACTGGGTCTTTGAATTTAGGGTCTGATTTTGCTGGGTTCCTTATATGTTCTGGATATAAATGCTTGGTCTATGAGACAACTAGTTGTAATTTTAAACACTTGTTATGTTTATATTTTTTAAAAGGAAAGAACAATGGATTGAGGAAAGTAGAAAAAGAAGGGGAATTATACATATACACACACAAGATAGCTAGAATAGCTGTACTACTAATTTCTAATGGTTTATTTAAAGGAATAGTTAATGTTTAATTGTTTGATCAATCTTGCATTCTTAAATGTGGAAATCTGAGCAACTTCTTTGAAGATAATACATAATATAACAACCATTGTTAATTTCCATTATATTTTGAAATTCTGTATCATTTTTATTGGTTTTGTATTATTTTGCTTTATCTTTGTTGTTGCTATTTTGTTTTTGTATTTTTCTCTTTAAAATAAAAGAAAAAGTAACCATTATGTACTGTAATCATGTACTACTAATCTTTTTAATTTTAAAAATATCGTACTGTGATGTTAAAATTTTGAAATCAAGAGGGAGATGTTCCATGAAACCGTTACTAAACCTGTAAAATACTTTGCTTGGAGAAAAAAAAAGTGATGTGTACATGTAGACTAACCAGTGTGTGGGGCATCGGGACTGACTTTAAAGAAATGATGTGCGTGTGTAGACTAACCAGTGTGTGGAGCGTCAGGACTGACTTTTAGCCTGTGACCCTAAATCCACAATTTCAAAACCTGGAGAAATACCATGATGTGCTTCAGTGCATCCACCTAAACATAAAGAAATGTAAGGTATTTAGAATAACAGAAGTAAATTCCACACAGAGTTGGAAGAGTCACAGAAGCAAGGAAAGGCAGTGACCACTCAGTCATTATCCAAGAGCAGAGCTCTTCCAGGCTAGAACAAGAACCTGGCAAACTTTCTTATTAATTTTCACACTATTACAACCTGGTGACTTCTTTCTTGTTTAATAAAGATCTTTTTGGTCATATGCATACACACACACACACACACACACTATATATATATGTAATTTTTTCTCAACTTATAATCATTTGAGGTCCAGTGTAGATGTAAGAATATATAAAATTAAGTACAAATTAGTCAGGTTGTCTCACCTACCTCATACCATTGGAACTTGTATGTCATTCTAAGAATTTTTCAGATTTTCCTTGTAAATCTTTCTTAGCTTCACTGAAAAATTAATGTAGACCAATAGAGTTAACTCTGAAATTTAATTAAGTTTCTTGTCCTACAAACTGAGCATTTACCAGCACCACGATAAATTTAGTAGAACACAAATGTGACTGTCTAGATCTTAGGTGGGTGATACTCTTTATATGGGTCTTGCTAGAACTTCTATACACTTAGAAAATCACTTATGATGTTTAGTATAAAATTAGAATTTGATTTTTTAAAAAAAGAAATCAACCAATAACAAATGCTGGATGGGCTGTGTGACTAAGGGAACTGTGGGAGTACAGACTGGTACAACCTCTGTGGAAATCAGTGTCGAGATCCCTCAGAAAAGTAGGACTAGCAGGCCTATTCAACCCAGCTCTTCCCCTTCTGGGAAAGAACGGAAACCATCACACCACAGCTATATATGTGCACCCATGTTTTTATCAGCTCGATTTGTCATAGTTAAATCTTGGGAACAACCCAAATATCCATCAACTGAGGAATAGGTAAAAAGCTGTGGTATTTTTATGCAATGGAGAATTACTCAGCTATAAAGAAAGAGAAACTCAAGGCTTTTATAGGTAAATGAGTGCAACTAGAGACCAACTCAGGAGTGAAATAAATCAGACTCACAGGTGTAAACACCATATTCTCTTCCTAGTGTACGAAACAGAAAGAATAAATAAAATCTGAAAGGTACATATTTTGAAAAGGAAACTACTCAAAAGGAAAGAACAACTGGGATGAAAGAAATGTGGAAAGAAGGAAAGAAAGAGAAAGAAAGAAAGAAAGAAAGAAAGAAAGAAAGAAGGAAGGAAGGAAGGAAGGAAGGAAGGAAGGAAGGAAGAAAGGAAGGAAGAAAGAAAGAAAGAAAGAAAGAAAGAAAGAAAGAAAGAAAGAAAGAAAGAAAGAATATATGACAGCTAAGATACCTGTAGTACTAATTACTATTGGTTTATTGAAAGGAACAGTTAATGTTTAATGTTTTTGTTTTGAACTCTTTTGCATAGTTATAGCCGGTAATGTGAGCAACAACTTTGAAGACAACAGTATACAATATGACAACCATTGTTGAACTCATGTCATCTTGTATTTTGAAATTCTGTACCATTTCTAATACTTTTTTATTTTTAATTCTCCTTTAAGGAAAAGAAAGGTAATGAGTACATTATTGTTTGGAATGATCAACATCCAGTGATCTAATTAAAACTGTGGAATTCATTTACAACCTTTTGTCAAAAAACACATGTTATTTCCTTAGATACCTCTGGAAAATTTTGATTAGCTACCAACTGCAAATAGTGAGAATTCATAGGAAATTTATGAACACATTTCTGTCTCTCTCTCAACCCTTCCTTGCTCTACCCTTCCTTAAAAAGTTCTTAAAATTATGAAAAGTAAATTTACCTCAAATGTATAAATAAATTATTTTGAATGATTAAAATAAACCAAAATTTAGTTGTCTAACTCAGGGGTCTTGAGCTTCTTAGTTTGTATTCTGAAATTTCCAAGAAAGATTTCTATTTCACCGTTTCTTATTTAATATTGTTAACAACATAGCAATAACAATATGTTATTAATTATCTTAAAAGGTGGGTGTATTAGTATTCTATGAAATGTCCCTTTATGACAAAATGATGTTCTACTTTTATCAGTGTATCATTTCTATGTGGAATAATAAATACAATCAAGTCTGTTCCTTACGACTGTATATATAACGCGTTACTAAGTTCTTGTTTCACGTATGTGCAGTGGGAAATTTCTGAGTCTATTTCTCTTTATTGTTTGCTCGTTAATAAATTTTCATGGGTAAAAGTTTTAACTTTTTATGATGTTTATTCTTTTATTGTAGTTGGTCTTTTCTGGCTTGTGCTTTGGTGTCTATTTCATTGTTGTTTCCTGATTTACTGTTGCAGTGCTATTATCTATTCTTGCAGAAGTTAAATAGTTTTAACTCTTGTGTTTAAATATATGGCCCATTAAAATTTTATATTATGTAACTGTATTTTCATTTTGTCCCTTGTATTTTTATGATAAAATATAACTACAACATGTAAGCAAAAATTCAATACATATGATTATTTGCAATTCATGAAGTCAAAATTAAGCTTAAAAGGTTGAATACAGCAAAGTTTCCTTAATGTATTTAGTAGTATATTTCTTTCAGGAACATTTTGAAAGTTATTTCAATACAATAAACATGTCTTGATAGAATATATTTGATGAATATAATTCATGTGGATTTTAAAGATCTCGAGATCTTGTTAGTGCAATAACAATGAGATAATATGTTGTACATAAAGAAATGACAAATGTCTTTATAGTAAAGACACACTATTTTCCTCCAAATTAATAAGCTTTATCATGAAGTGTCAAGTTAACTTTTTACTAACCTTTTACTAACTTCAAAGTTATCAAAGTATTACTAATAATTTGAAAGTAAAATAAATATTATATTTTGGAGATAATTTCATCCTAGATTACTATTTGTTTTAATTTTAAAAGTAAAAGAACAAAAACATTAGCAAACAGACACAAAGCAGTGCAAGAACAGTACAAAAACTGAACTACAGTTAAGGTGGCAGGGGATCAACAATGGTTGTTGCATTACACATTGATAACTTCAAAGTGTATGTTCAGGACAATAGAAATAGACGTACAACATTGATTAAACAACTAATCATTGATTGTTCCTTACATTAAAGTGACATGAGATGATAGTGCAACCATGTTAGCCGTCCTGCACATACATACATAATACGTACATAGCTATCCCTTTCTTACTATTCTCCTTCCCTTCGTCCCAATCGCTCTTTACTTTGGAGCAGTTTCCCCTGATACTTCTCAATTCACATTCCCACCTTCAGGTTTCTACATCAATGATACAATATGTTGTTTGCACATGCCCATCTGATTTATTTCACTTATGAGTATGGTCTCTAATTGTGACCATTTGCCAATAAAAGCCTCAAATTTATCTTATTTCATAGCTGAATAATATTCCATCTTGTAAAAATGCCACAGTTTCTTTTTATCCAGTCCTCTGTAGATGGATGTTTGGGTTGATTCCACGATTTAGCTATCACAAATTGTGTTGCTATAAACATGAGTGCACATATATCACGGTGATACGATGTTTTGACATCTTGTGGGAAAATACCCAGAAGAGGGATAGCTGGGTTTAATGGGACCTCTAGACCTAGTTTACTGAGGAATCTCCAAACCGATATCCACATTGGTTTCACCAGTCGGCATTCCCACAAACAGTGCAGAAGAGTTACTATTTCTCCACAGCCTCTCCAGCATTTGTTGTTAGATGATTTCTTGATGCTGGCCAATCTTACTGGGGTGAGATGAAATCTTAATGTCATTTTTATTTGCATTTCACGAATGACTAAAGATGTAGAACATTTTCCCATATATTTATTTGGCATTTATATTTCTTCATCTGAGAAGGGTGTATTCATCTCAGATGCCCATTTCTGGAGTGGGTCTTTGAATTTGGAAAGGTTCATGTTCTTTAATTCTTTGTATGTTCTAGATAGAAGACCTTTGTCCGAGGGGTAGCCAGCTAGGACTTTTTCCTAATTTGTGGGTTTTCTTTTCATTTTGCTGGTGATTTCTTTAGATGTGCAAAAACATTTCAGTAAGATGAGGTCCCAGTTGTTGATTCTTTGAAGTGTTTCCCTTGCAGTTTGATTTTTGTTCATGAACATTCTGCCTACTCCTATGTCTTCAAGATTTTTACCTACTTCCTCTTCTAATAGGTTTAGTGTTTCTGTTTTAATATTGAGATCTGTGATCCATTTTGACTTGAGTTTGGCGCATGGTGAAATACTTGGATCTATTTTCAGTCTTTGGCAAGAGGCAAGCCAGTTTTTCCAGCACCATTTATTAAAGAAGGTATCTTTCCTCCACTGAGTTTGTTAGGCCTATTTGTCAAATATTAGGTGACTGAGTGTGTTTGTGGTTGTGGTTGCATTATCCAGTGTGTTCCATGGATCCTCAGGTCTGTTTTTGAGCCAGTACCAGGTTGATTTTATTACAGTAGCTTTGTAGTATAATTTCAGGTCAGGGATTGTGATTTCACCTGACTTGTCCTTGTGGCCCAGAATTGATTTTGCTATTCTGGGTCTCTTTTGGTTCCAGATGAATTTGAGGAATGTTTTCTCTAGATCTGTGAGGTATGCTGATGGTAGTTTAATGGTAATTGCATTGAATCTGTACAACAATATTGGTAGTATGGCCATTTTTACAATGTTGATTCTTCCTAACCATAAGCAGGGAATGTTTTTCTATTTATTGAAATCCTCTTCGATCTCTTTTTTCAGAGTACTGTAGTTTTCATTGAAGAGATCTTTTACCTCTTTTGTTAGATTGATTCCTAAATATTTCAATTTCTTGGATGCTATTGTAAAAGGTATGGCTTCCTTAATTTCCCTTTCAGTCTGTTTCTTGTTTGTGTATAGGAATGCTATTGATTTTTGGGCGTTGACTTTGTATCCAGCTACTCTGCTGAATTTGTCGATTAATTGAAGGAGTCTTTTTGTGGAATTTTTGGGGTCTTCCTTGTAAAGAATCATGTCATTTGCAAATAGTGATAGTTTTACCTCTTCCTTTCCTATCCTTATTCCTTTTATTTCTCTCTCTTATCTAATTGGTCTGGCTAATACTTCCAGAACTATGTTGAATAGTAGTGGTGACAGTGGACATCCTTGTCTTGTTCCTGGCTTTAAAGTGAAATCTTTCAGTTTTTGTCCATTTAGTATGATGTTGGATGTTGGTTTGTCACAGGTGGCTTTGATCAGATTGAGGTAGAGGACATCTATTCCTATTTTTTCTAGGGTTTTTAACATGAATGCATGTTTGACTTTATTGAAAGCTTTTTCTGCATCTATTGAGATGATCATGTGTTTTTTGTCTTTGACACTATTGATATGATGTATTACATTAATTGATTTGCTAATGTTGAACCATCCCTGCATTCCTGGAATAAATCCAACCCGGTCATGGTGTATAATTTTCCTTATGATTCACTACATTCTATTTCCTAGTATTTTATTGAGTATCTTTGCATTTATGTTCATTGGGGAGATTGGCCTATAGTTCTCTTTCTTGGTTGGGTCCTTCTCTGGTTTTGGTATCAGTATAATACTTGCATCCAGAAATGATTTAGGGAGAAATGCTTCCTTTTCAATTTGACTGAAGAGGTTGAGGAGAGTTAGCATTAAATCTTCACTGAATCTTTTATCAAATTCTGCTGTGAATCCATCAGGGCCTGGGCTTTTCTTAGTTGGTAAGTTTCTAATGACATTTTGAATCTCATTAATCGATATTGGGTTGTTCAGGGTTTTTATATCTTCCTGATTCAACTTTGGTAATTCGTACATTTCTAGGAATCTGTCCATTTCTTCTGAGTTTTCTACCCTATTGGAGTAAAGATTTTCAAAATAGGCATTAATGATCTCTTGAATTTCTGTAGGATCTACAGTGATTTCTTCCTTTTCATTCCTTATTGCATGAATTTTCTTTTTTCTTTCTTTTGTTTGATAAGGTTGGCTAGAGGTTTATCAATTTTATTTATTCTTTCAAAGAACCAACTCTTTGATTCACTTATTTTTTGTAGAGCTTTCTTCATCTCAGTTGCATTAATTTCTGTCCTAAGCTTTATAATCTCCTCCCTTCTTTGCGCTTTGTCTTGACTTGTTCTTTTTCTAAAAGTTTGATGTGCAGCATTAGGCTATTTATTTGTTCTCTTTCTGTTTTCTTTATGTGTGAATTCATTGCTATAAATTTCCCTCTGAGGACTGCTTTCAGTGCATCCCACAGATTCCTATAAGTTGTATTTGTATTTTCATTTGTTTGTAGATATTTTTAAATTTCTTCTCTAATTTCTCCTGTGACCCATTGGTTATTCAGGAGGTTGTTGTCTAATTTCCAAGTGTTTATAGAGTTTTTGGAATTCCCTTTGTCATTCATTTCCAATTTCATTGCACTGTGATCAGATAATTTGCATGGGATGATTTCAGTCCTTTTGCATTTAGGTAGATATGCTCTATGGGCTAGAATGTGGTCTATTTTAGAGATAGTCCCATGCGCAGCTGAGAAAAATGTGTATTCTGGTGTTGTGGGGTAGAACACTCTGTAAACATCTACTAAGTCCATTTGTTCACATGTTTGGTTCAGGTCTGTTATGTCTTTGCTGAGTTTTAGGCCAGTTGACCTGTCTCTTTGTGTCAAAGGGGTGTTTAGGTCCCCTATTATAATAGTGTTATTGTTTGTTTGTTTATGTCCGTTAAGATTTCCCTTACATAGTGTAGTGCTCCAGTATTTGGTGCATACATGTTTAGGATTGCTATCTCTTCCTCTTGCAGCTTTCCCATAACTAGTATATAGTGGCCTTCTTTGTCTCTTTTGATTGTTATCAGTTTGAAGTTTACATTGTCTGCAAACATAACAGCTACCCCTGCTTTTTTCTGCAAACCTGTTGCGTGGAGGGTTTTTTTTCCAGCCTTTGACTTTCAGTCTGTGGATTTCCTTTGGTGTAAAGTGTGTTTCCTATATACAGCATATTGTGGGATTCTGTCTCTTAGTCTACTCTGCCAGTCTGTTTCTTTTGACTGTTGAATTGAGGCCACTTACATTAATGGTTATGACTGTTATACACTGGCTTACTCTTGTCATGCTCTTTACTTGCTGTTGCTTTCCTGCTTTTGTTGTTTAATTGCTTGTTCTACCTAAGGGTTCCTTTCTATTGTTGTTCTTGAGATTGTGGTCACTTTATTCTCTGTCTAGAATATCTTTGAGTACTTTTTGTAATGTTGGTTTGGCACTCGGGAAGTTCTTCAGTTGTTATTTGTCATGGAAATAATTTTATTTCTCCACTGAATTTGAGTGATAGTTTTGCAGGATACATCAGTCTGGGTTGGAAGCTGTTTTGTCTCAGAATCTGTGATACCTTGCTCCAAGCTCTTCTTGATTTCATGGTTTCTGTTGAGAAGTCTGCTCTCATTCTGATGGGCTTTCCTTTACAGGTGATCTGTTTCCTTTCTCCAGCAGCTTTTAATATTGCATTCTTTGCTGCATATCTGGGATCTTGACTCTTATTATATGTCTGGGGGTGGTTTTATTTGGTTTGTGGCTCATTGGAGTTCTATATGCTTGCCTGCACATCAGTATCTTTTACCATGCTTGGGAAATTTTCTGGTATTATTTCTCCAAATATTCTTTTTATGTCATTTGTGTTGCCTCCTGCTGTTTCACCAATTCCTATTATTCACACATTATTTCTCTTTGCTTCATCTTGCAGCTGCTGGATTGATTTTTCCTGGTTCCTTGATGACTTTAAGAGATCCTTCCTTTCACAATCATTAGCTGTCACGCTGTCTTCAAGATCTGAAATTCTATCTTCAGCTTCATTCAAGAGGTTTTTCAAGCTTTCAATGGCAGTTTTCATTTCCTGGAATTCTCTTTTGAGTCTGTCTCATGTGTTCTAATTAATTCCTAAATTGCTCATGTAATTTTTCCTTTTGTTGCCATTGATCTTCTAGTCTCTTATCTGTTTCTTCCCTGTATGTGTGAGGCATTTCTTCCATTATTATTTTCATTTCATTTTTTGCCTGATAGATTATTTCAGATTTAATCTCTTGTATGTCCTGATGGAGTTGTTTCTTTACCAGATGTGATCATTTCAGAAATTTTAGGTATGTGGCTTCCTAGTTCTCCTATGTCATTGTGTCCTGTACTTGTTCTGGGTGGAGTTGTGTTCTGAGACTGCATTTTGCCCCTTCGTTTTGTCATTTTGAATGTCAGATGACTAGTGCTGAGCTACTGACTACCCAGGCAGCTCACAAAGGACTCTAGGGACCCTAGCTTACCTGGATGTCAAACGAAACCCAGAGTGGTAGCAGACCATGGACTACTGGGCCCAGGGACCCCAGGCAATTGCTCGGATGCACAGCTCACACAACACCTGAGATAGTGGGCGAGTGCTGGGCTTCGGTGCCAGGGTGTCCAGAGTGTGGATGGGAAATGTGTGGGCCTCAGCCTTGAAGCCTGTGATGGTTAAGCAGCGGCTTCTGCTTCCGGATCCTCAGGTTGCTGGTCAGAGGGGAGCAGGGCTCTCCTCCCAACCCCAAGGACCCCAGAGCTTGAGGCTGATTCCACGCTGCAGGTCTCAACCACCAACAGGGATGGGCCCTTCCAGTCTGAGTTCCTTGCTAACTCTAAGGTGTGGAGCAGAACCCAGGTATAGGCCTTACCAGAGGAGAAGAGTTGCGCTGCTCATGTCATCACAGGTCGACCTCTGTTGCTGGAGAAAGGTCTGCATTGCAGAGCCAGGCGCAGGCCATGAAACACCATAGCACTCAGATGTTGGTGCAGGTCAGCCTCCGTCATAGGAGAAAGGTTTGTGTCGCAGAACTGGGCACAGGCCATGAAACGCCAGCTGCTCAGATGTTGGTGCAGGTTGGCCTCCACCGCTGGATAAAGGTCTGCATCCTACATTACTATTAAAGAATGTTTTCTACATACTTTTTACTTCAGGAAAACTGTACACATCTATTTTCATCCATTGTTGCGTACTGGGACCGCTTGAATGAGAAAGGCTTAGAAATCTCAGAAATTAGCTGATATAAAATACTTAAGGTGAATGTTACTTTGACCATTGTTTGGCTTATTAAATTGGAAGCTTTTTAGATTATGAATAATTCCAAGCTCAGTTTAGCTTTATTGAGTTCTTTAAATGTGTCATCACATATATAGCTGTGATTATTATGCTATGCATACAATCTTACACCAGTAAAATTATTTTTTCCTCTTTTTCTTCTTTGGTACTAGCTAAAGAAATAAGGGGTTAATAAACTGTAGATACTTAGAAATGTGAGTGTTCTAGGGTCATATGATCAGTGGAAACAAGAAAACATTAGTTGAGGGACAGAAACACTGTATCTAGTACATTCGCCCTGTACCTTGGTTAGTGGATAGAATCATTTTCTCCTTGCTGAGACACAGCACCTGACACCTGCAATGAAAGGAGTAGAGGTTTCCTTTGGCTTATATTTTCTCTCCATCATAGGCCAGCTCAAGGCAGAAGCAGCATGGCAGAATGATCCAAGGGAGGAAACCTGCTCATGTCATGGCGGCCAGCAAGCAAAGAGAGAATGAGGAGCCAGAGAGGGAGACAAACACTCTCAGATAACATCCCAGTGACCTACCTCTTCCAGCCAGCCCGCACCTTTGAAAACTACATTCAGCTGTAGCGCCTCCATGGTCCACCCATTGCAAACGCCTTACTTCTGAAGACATGTAGGCTGGGGGAGTCATTCTTGATTTACTCCTTAACAGTGTGTATCCCTTGAAAACTGCTATGTGGAATTCTTAACCCTAATATAATGGGACTGGGGGCCAGGGAAATTGGGTAACGTTATAGACAGTTAAGTTACAAAGTAATAATAGTTAGTCAGACAGGAATAGCCCCTCAAGAGGCAGTGGAGAACATGAGAGTATATTGTGGGAACATGATATTTGTATTCATTCTGGGGGAAAATGGAGACTCAGTATCATTCAGGGAAATGGGAAGGAGATGCTGTCCCGGTGCACTGTTCATATGTTCAGGGCTCATCGTGGTCACAAGAGAGCTGACAAATCCAACAAAATATCTCCAAGCTTCTTCTCTTCACGTGTAAATTTAGTGTGCAACAGAGAATACTTATTCATTCCAAAATATGTAGCTAATAAACAGAAGACCAAAGATTAAAATCTAGGTGGCCTATTTCTAGAGACACAGATCTTACCCGGTATGTCCAATGTTTGGTGGTCTACGTGAGTGGCTCAGTGACAGATGGTTACTCTCTTTGACACATAATATTTCACGTTTTGTTCTTCACTGATGTATAGTTTAAGTAAAGCAGATGTTAAAAGTGCTTTTCAACGGAGAATTACTTTTCAGGAAGAAGCTTTCATAAACCTAACTCTGAAAGAAGTACTTGAAAGTGCACTGTTATTGCTATGAAGATATAATTTGTACTATTATCAAAGCTGTGCAAATAAGGAAGGATTACAAAGTAGCAAGTATGAGAAATATAATGTAGTTAGTGGAGATAGAATGTTAGCTTCTCAGCTGTAGCAGCACTAAGTTTAAACATCAAACTACATTTAAGCATTTACATGAATATCTTTGTGCTGTCTTAAACATAAGCCTTTTCTTAACCTTCAGAATAACCACTGGCTCACTTTGTTAAAAGCTTAAATACAACAAAGATAATAGCAATTCTACAAAGAATTTTCCAGAATATTAAAGAAGTGTTCTCTCCTTATTCTATCATGCCTATACAAGGCTGGAGCCAAAATAAGACACTAAAAGAGATATACAAATTTTCCTCAGGAAAATGGGCACAAGAACGTTAAACGAATTTAAAAAGATAAGCATGACCAGGTAGGTTTTTACTAGGAATGAAAAGTTGATTAGCATTTGCAAGTCAATGAAGTAAAGTATGTCTCACTATATTAGCAAAGAAGAAAATGATATGATCATCTCAGATACAGAAAAATTATTTGGCAAAATTCATTTCCCATTTCGGAAAAAGCTCCAGAAACAGAAAGGAACTTTCTCCAGCATTTATGAATAAAATAAACTAACAGAGTATATAATGCTGAAAAAATGCTTAAATAGAAAATACATTAAATATAATGAGGTTACCACACTAAAATCATTCAAAGGAAAATTATAAAACCCATGCAACAAAAGTAATGTGTAAGGTGAATCAGTGATAGAAAAACATTATATTTTAGTTAAAAAGTTAAATGTTCAAATAAAGTAAATTAGTACTTTCATAGGATATGCATTCCATTTAGAGCATATTAATATGGTTACTTTATGCTGAGTATAATAGTTATTGATGACTTTTTCTATTACCTGTAGATTATAGCAGCATCCAACTGAGAAGCACACAGTTATTGATACTGTGCTATACAGAGGTTCTTGTGCATTTAATTTTAAATTTGTGCAAGTAAATATTACTGTTGAGAAGTTAATGTGGCTCAAAATTTTATGGTACTAGACAATTATTATATATGGCAAATATATACTAATAAAAAGAAATTTTATGATACTAGCTAGAGTTAGCCTATGACACAATGAGGCCAAAATACTCTATAAACTATATTTAGAATAAAATCACTTTATAAAGACTTATCTAGTATGGGTGTGATGGTGCAGGTCTGTAATTCCAGCACTCAGGAGGCTGAGGCACGAGGATCGTTTTGAGTTCAAGACCAGCCTGGGCTACAAATTGAGCTCAAGGCCAGCCTGAAACACATAGTGAGAAAAAGAAAAAAAAATGATTTATCAAGGACCTTCTATGGTCATTCTCTACCATTTCATCCTCAGTAGTTGGCACCATGGCTTATCAAGTGTAAAATATTTTGTGTAATATAGTATATATTTTTTAATTATATTAGAGACTGAACTGTGTTTCCTCATAATTCATTTGAAGAAGCCCTATCTTCCAATGTGATTGTCACCTAAATTAGGTATTTTAATGATGAAATTAGTATTAAATGAGGTCATAAGTGTGAGTTCCTAAATGTGTGCCCTCTTAAAATAGGAAGAGATACCAGAAATATCTTGCTGAGCACTGGAGAAAAGGCTGCATGAGTGAAAACATGCAGAAGGCCCTGGACTGCATGACAAAGGGGCAAACTCAGTCAGCAACCAATCCTGCTATCACTTCAGTTTTGAACTGCCAGTCTCAAGAACTGTGAGGAAAAAATTATATACTTTGAACCAGCCATTTAGTGTATGGTGTTAATGACAACTTCTGAAAAATAGCAAAAGCTCCTAATAAATCCATGAAAAATATGGGTGAAATATTTCATCAAAATGATTTCCTGTAAGGGTTGGCTTTGATCTCACTGAAAAAGTTATTTTTCTCTGTCTTGGTTACTTTTCTCTCGTTGCTGAGATAAAATACCCAATGCCCAAAATGAAGGAAGGAAAGGTTTATTTAGCTTACAGTTTGTGGAGGTTTCAGTCCATACTTGGCTGGCTCAGAGGCAGAGTGGCACATGGCAGAGGGCAAACTGTTCAGGGCAGCAGAGCACAGCAAAAACAACCAGCAAAAGGGAGGAATGGCTGCAAGCAGCCTCTTCTCTTCCCTTACATTGTGAACAGCCTACCCCCACCCAGTGGATGTGTAGCTCTCACAGTCTCCATGTCCTCCTCTTCCACAGGCTCAGGATGTATGCAAAGTAAGCTCCCTGGCTTCCTGCTGGATCACTCAGCCAAACTTCTAGACTCTCCAAGTTGACACAATGTATCAACCATAATATTCCACCCCTTGTCAACTTGGCAACCAAATACATTTCTTTAAACCAGTTTCCAGATACAAAGACACGCTTACATTAGAACCATAACATTCTCCCATTGAGAATACACTCCAATGTTGGATATATCATTCAGGTTTTCTTCTAAGAGAAATGTGGCTCATCTGCACACTTTGACATTACCTCAGCATCTGGAAGCCTATGACAGGTATCCATTGCCTCGGATCAGTTGCATCATTTGAGGACCAACAGTAGTTCACAACTAATTTACTGTTTTCTTTTTCTGTTAAAATATTAAAACCACATTATTTTAGGGAAAGAACTAAAAGTTCTGGGAAAGCCTTCTAGAAAAAAGTAGAAATAGTTATTTTACCCCTCCTTTATTCACATATGCATATTTATCTTTTAAAAATAATCATTCTATTTTCCATTAAAGCGATATTTAAATAAGTTTTGACATGAAAATATGTTTCTATATCCATTTCTGATTATCTTCAGAAAACTTTGAAAATAACCTTCCTCATTGTGTTGGTTACTTTTTTCTCATTGCTGAGACAAAATACCCAACACCCAAAATGAAGGAAGAAAAGGTTTATTTAGCTTACAGTTTGTGGAGGTTTCAGTCCACACTTAGCTGCTTCAGAGGCAGAGTGGCACATGGCAGAGGGCAAACTGTTCAGGGCAGCAAACAACCAGCAAATGTGTGGAATTGCGGGCAAGCAGCCTCTTTCTCTCCCTTACCCTGTAAACAGCCGGCCCCCACCCAGGGGGCACGTACCTCTCACACAGTCTCCATTCCCTCCTCTCCCACAGGCTCAGGATGTGTACAAAGTAAGCACCTGACTTCCTGCTGAATCACATAGTTAACCTTTTAAACTTCCCAAATTAACACAATAAACAACATCCCAGAAGGGTAAGGGCATGTCCTTTTCACCTCAAGATGTACAACTGCTGAGTTACACAGCTAAACCTCCAGACTCCCCAAGTTGACACAATGTATCAACCGTAACACTCATATTGTGCTCTGCCCCCTTCCACCATCGCAAGAAGGACTCCAAGTCCCAGGAAGCCTCAGGACCCTTAGTAAGCTTCCAGGGAGCCCAAGACCCCATGCTCCACATCCTGCCACCATTGTGGGAATGACGCTGAGTCCTTGGAAGCCTCAGGACCCTCAGTAAGCTAATGTGGGGGCCAAGACTCTGTGCTCCCCCTTGGCAATATCACTGGAATGATCCTCAGTCCCAGGAAACCTACAGATCTTAAAAAATGACAAAATGAAGGAGAAAAATGCACTGTCAGATATTCACCTCACCCAGAATAAGTCCAGGAAACATCAGCACAGAACTAGGTAGTCACACACATGAAATTTCTTAAACGATACGAGTGAAATAAAGAAGCAACTACAGCAGGCTGTAGAGGAAATCAGATCAGAAATCTCTCAGGCAAAAAAAGAAATGGCAATCAAGATAAAAGAATTGCTCAGGAGGTCAAAAGAAATTCATGGATAAAAAATAGGGGAGCACAGGAAAATGATGGAAGGCATTAAAGAAAAATAAGAGAAAGAATGCATGAAACATTCAAAGAGATATCTAAGTAATTAAAAATTTCACTGAAAGCTGGCAAAACCACTTGTACGAAACTTAGGATAGATTTTCAGACCTTGAAGACAGCATTGCAGCTAGTGATCATGAAAGGAAAGATCTCTTGGAAATAACAATGCACAGGTAATAACAATTCAACAGCTGCAAGATAAGCCAAAGAAAAACAATGTAAGGCTTATACGTGTCAATGCAAGAACAGGAGGCAGCAGGAATTACATAAAAAGAATATTTGTAGAAACAGCAGAAAATTTCCCTAGCATGGCAAAAGAATATGACATACATATCGGTGAAGCATAATCACATTTAGCCATAACCAAAATAAACCTACACCCAGACACACAATAATCAAGATTCCAGATATTGAGCAAAAGAACAAGATATTAAAAACTGTTAGAGAAAAGAAACAGATCACCTATGAAGAAAAGCCCAGCAGAATCATTGCAGATTTCTCAACATAATCCACCAAGAGGAGCTTGGAATGAAGTATTTCTGGTCCTCAAAAGAAACAAGTTTCAACTCAGATTGATGTACCCTCACAAGGTATGTTTCAATATTGGTGGAGTTAAGACATTTCTACAACAAAGTTCAACTAAAGAAATTCATGACCTCCAAACCAACGCTACGAAGAACAAATGTATTCTACAAAGAGAAAAAATGACCACAGTTCCAAAAACAAAAGCAGAAAACAACCACAAAGCAGAGTGTGCAACTAAACAGAGGGGGGAAGTGATGAACCAACAGCAGGAAAATGAAACATGACCAAGTTAAGCTGATACATATCATTAATAACCGTTCATGTAAATGGCCCCAATTTGCCAAAAAAACACAAACAGACTGGCAGTGTGGATCAAGAAATAAATTCAATGATCTGTTGTATGTAAGAAATGCATTTAACTCAAAGAAAATTCATAGACTAAAGGCAAAGCATAGAAAACCGTACTCCATGTGACAGGAATCCGGAAAACATAAGGGGTAGCTATTGTGCTTGAAGACAATGTGAATTTCAAACAAATAATGATCAAAGAGATGAAGAAGATCACTACATTCTTGTTGGTGGAAAACTGCAAGAGCATCCAACTATAAAAGACAAATTTTAACAGATACAAAAAATCCAATGAGCAATTACACGATTGTCACAAAAGACTTTAATACCCCAATGTCACAAAGAAATGCATTAACTAGACAAAAAAATGAAAGAACTAAACAAAATATATGAACAAATGGATTTAGTATAACTTTGCAGAGAATTTCCAACAACATTAAAACACACATTCTTCTCAGATGCACATGAGACAGTCTCTAAAATAGACCGTATTCTAGCATATAGAACATACTTAAGTAAATGCAAAGGAATTTAAATTATCCCATTGATATTACCAGACCATAGTATAATGAAATTGGAAATTATTGACAACAGAAGCTGCAAAAATTCAATGAAGACATGAAAATTAAATAACAACCCTCTTCAACAACCAGTGGGTTACAAATGAAATTAAAGGAGAAATTAAAAAATATTTCCAATCAAATGAAGATACAGATACAACCTACTAAACTTGTAGGACACAATGAAAGCAGTCTTCTAAGAGAAATTTATAGCAGTGAATTCTCACATCAAGAAAACCATACAGAAACCCAGAAAACAGAGGGGTAGCTAAACAGAATGAGCACAAATAAATTTATGCTGCACCTCAAGCTTGTAGAAAAAGAAGAGAAAGTCATGCCAAAGCCCAAAGAAAGGTGGAAATTATAAAGATCAGAGTAGAAATTAACAGAACTGAGACTAAGAAAATAATGCAAAGAATTAATGAATTGAAGTACTGCTTATTTAACTAAAAAATAAAATTGATAAACCTCTAGCCAACCTTATGAAAAAAGGAAAGAAAATTTTCAAATCTATGCAATAAGGAATAAAAAAGGTGAGATCAGTACAGATCCTGTAGAAATTCAGACGACCATAGATACTTACTTCAAAAATCTTACTCGCATAGGTTGGAGAGCACAGAAGAAATGAATAGTTTCCTAGATACATATGAACTAACAAACCTGCATCAGGAAGATAAATATCTTCAGTCACTCAACATCAGTCAACAAAACTGAAAACAATATTAAAAAATACCAAAAAGAAAAGTACAGAAAAGCCCTGATGGATTCACTGTCGAATTCTACAAGAAATTTAGAGAAGAGTTAATGCCAACTGTTCTAAAGCCCTCTAATGAAATAGAAAGTGAGGCGATGCTATGTAACTCATTATTGGAGGCAAGTATTACCCTGATACCAAGCCAGAGAAAGAACCAACCAAAAAAGAGAATCACATGAGTGTCTCAATAGATGCAGCAAAAGCTTTCAATAAAGTCCGATACACATTCATGTTAAAAACCCTATAAAATTCAATTCAACAATGGCTGTCATATTGCACGTTGTTTTCTTCGATGAAATCATATGATTATTCTCACAGGACGAAACACACTGATAACTGTCCTCTGTTTTTTCTATTAATTTCAACACTGCAAGAAAAATCGCCATACCATCTTACTAATGTAGTTCCAACATTTACTCCAGAGAACTCTTTCATAAGCCTTTATATAATTCCACTTCTCTTCCTATCTCTTAATCCTAAGATTATCCTTGGAAAAGTGTACTGTAATTACAGTTTAATTAACATAGTAGATTGGAGTTCAACTAATTTAAGGTAAAATCTTCCTATTAACATGAAAGAAAGAATGCTTTACCTGCTAATCCCACATCCCACAATTAACAACTACGGTTTGCTTCATGTTTATAGAACAGAAATGTTCTTTAAGCTTTGGAGCCAAAAATAAATTGGTGTAACTACAAACAAAAGTAATAAATTTATTTATCTCCTCATTTACTATCTCACTATTTTATTCCCCATTTTAAATTTCACAACAAAACTTCATATAAAATTACTATATCTGATTTATATAAAATCACACATTACTGTTTCATTATTCCTTAGATGAGTTTTCAAGTGTTTTTAATGGCACCATTTCAGGAAAGATTGGTATAAAACTATGATTTGAACTGCAAATTGATGAGGACTGGCATAAAACAACCCTGGGTGTAATGAAAAAAGGGTTGCTTGATTTAGGGGACCTTAGATTAAAAACAAAACAAAACAGAAAACCCTACATAAAATTGGAATAGATGGACTTTAGATCATTCTGACAAAAGCCATCTATGTCAAACAAATAGCCAACATCATACTAAATGGACAACACCTGAAAGCTTTCACTTTCAAATCAGGAACAAAGTAAGGATATCCACTGTCACCATTCTTACTCAGTGTAGTTCTGGAAACATTAGCCAGAGCAAGTAGACAAAAGGGATTAATAAAAGAAATAAGGATAGGAAAGGAAAGGAATAAGGATAGGAAAGGAAAAAGTGAAATTATAACTATTTGGAGATGGCATAATTCTCTACATGAAAGGCCCCTAAAACTCCACCAAAATATTTCTAGAATTAATAAAAAAAATCCAGGAGCATAGCTGGGTAGAAAGTCAATACTCAAATATCAATACCATTCCTATACACAAACAACGAACACAAGGATAGAGAAATTAGAGAAACCATACTTTTCAGAATAGCATCAAAAAATTGAAATACTTAGGAGTCAACCTAACAAAAGAAGTAAATTTCTATACAGTGAAAATTATAGCACTCTGAAGAAGAGATAGAAGAGAATTTCAGAAAATGGAAAGATGTTTCTTGCTCAAGGATAGGAAGAATCAATATTGTGAAAATGTCCATACTCCCAAAATTACACTACAAATTCAAAGCAATCCTGATCAAAGTACCAACAGTATACCTCACAAATCTAGAGAATACATTGCTAAAATTTATCTGGACCCAGAAGAGACACAAAATAGCAAAAGCAATACTGGGCAACAGAGAAAAGGCAACAGGCATCACAATCCCTGATTTGAAATTATACTACAAAGCCACTGTGAGAAAATCAACATGGTATTGGTAACAAAACAGACAATCAGTGCAAAAGACTAGAAGACGCAGACACAAATACCAACACACTCATCCACCTTATTGTTGACACAGGGGCCAAACATGTTCAATGGAGAAAAGAGAGAATCTTTAATAATTGGTGCTAGAAAAGCTGGCTTTCCACACATCGAAAACTAAAGCTAGACCCATGCTTATCAGCATGCACTAAAGTCAAATGGGATCAAAGATTTCAATATTAAAACAGAAACGCTAAATCTACTGGAAGAGAAATAGGTACAAATTTTGAAGACATAGTGATAAGTAGTTTATAAACAAAAACCAAACTACAACAGAAATCATTGAAAAGCTTTTGCACATCAAAGAGAATCACCAAAAGAAAAGAAAAACCAAAAATTGCAAAAAAATTTAGCTACCTGTCCCTCAGACAATGTGCTTCTATATAGAACATATTTTTTTTTAAAAAAGTAGGCCCCTAATTTGGAACACCCAATCCAGAAATAGGCACGAATGCACATTTCATGGTTAAAGAAATGCAATTAGCAAATAAACAATTGATTGAATGTTCAACATCATTACCAATTCAAGATATGCAAATTAAAATAAAACTGAGGTTCCATCTCACCCAGAAAGAATGGCTATCATCAAGAAATCAACCCAAAACAAATGTAGAGAGACTTAATGGAGAAAGAAACCCTTCTCCACTGTTGGTGGAATTGTAGACTGGTGCAACCACTGTGAAAATCAGTCTGGAGATTCCTTAGGAAACTAGGATTAGAGTTCCTATTCAATCCAGTTATTTCTTTTGTATTTTTTTCCAGAAGAACTAAAATCAGCACAGCACAGCAATATATATGAACCCATGTTTATAGCAGCCTAATTTGAATCTAAATCTTGGAAACAACCCAAAAGCCCATCAACTAAGTAAAGGATAAAAAGGTGTGGCATTTTATATAATGGTGTAATACTTAGTTATAAATAGAGATAAACTCAAAGGTTTTATAGTTAATGGATCAATTAGAGGCCATAATCGTAAATGATATAAACCAGAATTGCATCTGTAAACATTATATTGTCTCCCTAGGGTAAGAACCTAGAAAAGTAAATAAAATCTGAAAAGTAGAATAGATATTATGAAAGGGAAAGAAACTGTCCAAAAGGAAAGAACAACTGGTACAAGGAAAAATAGAAAAGAAAGAAAGAAGGAAAGGAAAAAAAATATATATATATATCTATATATACAAGATAGCTAAGATAATTGTACCACTAATTTCTATTTGTTTATTAAAGGGAACCATTAAAGTTTATTTGTCTGATCGGTCCTCCATGCCTATATCTGGTTATCTGAATTACCACTTTGAAGATAACAATATGTAATCAACAACCATTGTTAATTTCCTATCATCTTGTTTTGAAATTCTGTATCATTTTTATTATTTTTGTGTTGTTTTATGTCTTTGTTTTCATTATTTTTGTTCTTTTCTCTTTAAAATAAAAAACGAAAGAAAAGAGAGAATAACCTTTATTATTTTTAAAGGCTAAATCTGGTTCTTACATGACACGTCTCAAAACAATTATTTTCTGTAGTTTAAACAAAAGTCTCAGCTTCAGCACCACAAGCACAATTTTAAATGATTGTCCATTGTCCTTGTCTATCATCTTACTGGCAAAGAGAAAGTCACTTTCATCACCGGGCCATTCAAGACTACATGCCATTGGAATTGCTTCAAACGTATTGGTCCTTTTATTTACTATTTGCTGATAATTTTCATAAAATGTGAGCCATATTAAAATGAATGTTAACTGTTTTTAATAGGTCCATTCCACCCAGGTGTGGTGACACATGCCTGTAATTCCAGCACTGTGGAGTCTCAGGCAGGGGGTTTGCTGCAAAGTCAAAGACAGCCTGGGCTAGATAGTAAATCCCTGTCTCAATAAAATATATATGACCATTCCACACATTTAGTTATTTGAACTCAGTCACGCTATTTATTGGTCACTATGGTAGGTATCAGAATAATGCAGTCCTGGTGAAATTAGCATCTAGATAAAGATTTAAAACAAACCTAGGAGAAGAATATTGTTACTATGATAGTTCACACAAGAAAAACAAATGACATAATCTTAATATTTTCAACATGGAATTGGTATTTTATATCCACACCAGGAAATAAAACCAATATCTTATAAAATGCACAAAATTCTATGAACAGATATAACAAATTTTAAAGATTTATTAAATGACAAATTGAAGTTGAATATTTGATACTGTTTTCTTCTCTTTGTGGGGAGAGCTATGTGCATATATGTGTGCACACGTATGATGGCAAATGTATACAAATGATCATTACGCCTCAAGTCCTCAAAAAAGCAATGCTATTTTTCTCTGCATCAGAATGGCTTGGAAATTAAGGCTAATCAAGGAGGGAGATTTACTTTGATAGAAAGATTCCCTTCCTATGTACTTGTGTAGTGAACATAATATAAAGAAGATAATCACGAAAGGTTGGGAATCTCTTAAATGCCATCAATAAATTATAAATTTTTCCAATACTATATTTAGTTCTTTAAAACGAAGGGAAATTTAATGTCATGTATAAAATTTAACCAATTTTAGGGAATATTTTTGGAAGAAAAATAAACTCATTAGCAATCTATTTGTATTTTTGGAACCAGAAATCAAACTCAGGACCTCATGCTGGCCAGGCAGGCACTGTGCCGATGAGCTATGTCCCCAGCCCTTAGCAATCTTGTAAGTATAAATTTTAATAAAAACTAAGCTATTGCTTTCAAGATTTAAATAATTTTTAAAAATTGGAAATAATTTAGAGCACATTTTTATTTTTAAAGAAAATGAATACCATAAATAGAGATCTTAACTTTCCTTGCATAATACCAAATGTATCAGTGATAAGTAATAAAAGCTATATATCAGACAAAATAATAGAATTATTATTAAGTAAATCAAGAGGTTTAAACACAATTAAAATTTAGGAAAAATAATAAAGAAGAATTCAATTGCCAAGATTAAAACTTAATATACAAAAATAATAGGTTATAAGAAGATAAAAACAGTAGGTATACTGTAGGGAATCTCTATTTGAAAACTAGAATGATTTATCTTCTAATCCTATGCTTTACTTATAAAACATTAGTCAGAGAATATTGTTTCATTTCTTATGCATAAAATAAAAAGTCAATAATAATACTGATGGAAGTCACATTTGATGAACCAATTGTGAAAATCTGTTAACTTTCCAATCAGAAAAAGAAAATTTTGATAAACAACTAAATCAAGTCTATATCATTGACAGAAAATTTAGACCTCAAAATTAATAGAGCACAATAAGTAATTTATACATTTATGGATGTCTACATGTAGGTTTAATATATATATAGCTCCTTGCAGCATCCAATGGGTTAACATCTGCGCAAGATGACTGAGAGCATGAAAGACCGCTGACACTGAGGAGCTGGAAATTCTGGAAGAGGGGATGCTCTGCCAGCTCAGCCGGAGGCTGGCGTTGGTGGTTAAATGGGGAGGAACATCCCGGGAACAATTTGATAAAATTAATAACTTGGCATAATTATCATCATGCCTTTCTAATGTGAAATATGCAACCATGTTCAGCAGAACTCAATGCATCTGTTGCTTCTCAATAAAACTAGGATTGTAATTCAGTTAGGATCTCCATTCTGGTGGAATCTCCTAACAATGCCACTAAGATATTTGCTGTGTCTCCTGCCTTCTTTTGTCTCTCTGTAGCAAGAAACGCCCCCAAACTCCAAGGTCCGAGGCAGCCTGTTAGATGCCCACGTAGTAATTCTTTTTACAAGTTCCTATTACTTCTGTCTCCTAGAAACAGCTGGCCACTCTGACACATAGCCAGTCGCTATGGCCCACATTATAAAATCAATCAAAAACAGCCAAATGCTTTGCCTCTACACTTCTCCTTTGCAATCAAAACCTTGAAGTTCCCTCTCCCTGAGCCATTTAGGCCTGATGTTTTGAGGGAGAATTGATTCCCTCTCAGTGCCCATCTAACGTTAAATAACTTGCCTGCACATGCTGGGTGTCATTCTGATGTTTCTGCTTGCCATTGTGTCTGGTGCATCCGCAAGAAAGACCTACCAAGCTGTCCTATTGAGTCACCAGTCACGGACCTCTCCAGATCCCAAAGGGAAGGTGAGGACTTGAGATTTCTGAACATCCTCTTAAGTCTTGAGAACTCACGACTCCCCAGTCAAATGGCTCACCTGGGACCCCAAAGGCAGGGAGATGCAGTCTGCCTGTCTGCCTGCCTGCCTAACTACCTGCCTGCCTGATTCTGGTAAACCCCTGAGGGTACCCCGGTTAGTCTCTGTGGCAGTCCTGCTTGGCTCAAATGGAAAGAGAGACTGATCACCTCACATTAGTCAGGAACATCTCAAGAGAAAGGGGTTGGAATGTCTAACCTCTGAGCATCTGCTGAACGAATGAGTGAGTGAGTGGAAGGGACAGCCTAAGTCACAGACTGCTCCATCTGTGCACTGAGAATGGATAGCACTGGTCAGAGTGGTAGATTGGACACTCCCCTGTGGTTCAGTGGCGACTGACATAAGGCATAGCAGAAGTATTACACCCTCAGCTAAGTCATGCCTATGTCCCTATTAGGGCCATGGCCAGGTGGGCATTGAAATTGTCTCTCTCTGAGGGGCACCCACCCTTTTCGTCTATTGTGACATTTTACAAGAGTATGCAACACATATGTAGAAAGTAAAAAATGGGAATTAATTAGTCAAAATCCACAGTCCCTGATTGCAGGATAAAGGGCTTTTATGGAGGTAAAAATGGAACCAAACCATTCTCTGCATCTTAAAGAATCAAAATGGAAAGAGAGAGAGCCATTCTTCCTGAGAATTGTGGCGTGGCACTCTCATTTGTTAGCACAACTGCTGCCAACAAATATGGCGACACTCCCCACGCCCACCTTATCCACTTCCAGCCAACTTCACTGGCTCCAGCTAGCGAGTGCCTGTGTTCAGCCACAGAAGCCCTCCCTCTGCCCATACCTCCTTTCTGGACTGCTACCTCCAGTCATCACCTGGTTTATATGACTAGATTTAAGAGATGCCTTCTGCTTTTGGAGTGCTCCCATACGAAGCTCCTGAGACTGGACAAAATGCCAACTCACTTGGACTCAACTGCCATGAGGGGTTAGAACTCTATCCATACTTTCAGGGAGGCCCTACCAACAGATTCTGCCAAGTTCCCATCACTTTTTCTCTGGGAGAGCCTGTTTCTCTGTCCTATCTCTGGCTTCCCCATCTGCATAATAAACTGTCAAACTGCTGAAATACACCTCTCCTGCCTGTAAAGTAACTTCAAGAACTCCAAGTGTCTGTGCCACCACAGTGTTCTCATATACCTTGGCTCAGTCTTCTGCCACAGACAGCCTGCTGATAAGCATGCCTGGATCTAAAGAATGCCTTCTTCTCACTTTAGTCGACTCCTGTCAGTGAGCCTCTCCTCACTTTTAAATGAAAAACCTAGTTCTGAAGTCAAAGTTTGACTGACCTAGACTCAACCTCCCAGATGTTCAAAATCCTTTTTATGTTCTTTAAGAGAAGCCCTCACAGCTGGCCCCCCTATTTTCCCAGCATAGTTTCCCTGCACTTCTGATTGATGACACCCAAGCTGCCTGCTGGAGAGGCAGAAAAGCTCCACTGAAAAATCTGGCATAAAGTGGTCATAGGAAAGAAACTTGGCAAATTTATTGGAGCTACTTGCTTCTATAGAATGTGGATTTTTCTTTTTAATTTTAATGAGAGTAAATTTGTGTGTGTGTGTGTCTTTTTGAGCCAGGGTCTCCCTATTCAGTTCAGACCAGCCCTTGAGCTCACTTTGTAGCCCTGGCTGGTCTCAAACTCACAGCACTCCTCCTGCCTCAGCCTCGCAAGTGCTGGGATTATAGGCCTGTGCCACCACACCTGGTGAGAATAAAAATTTAAACAAACATTAGAAATGATAGAGAATTAAAAACTAAGATGATAGAAAATCAACAATGGTTATTATATCACATATTTTTATCTGCAAAGTAGTTGTTCATATTACCAGATACAGGCCTGTAAAATTGATAAAAAAATTAAGCATTTATTATTCATTTCAGTAAACTTATAGAAATTAGTAGTACAATTATCTTGGCTAGCTTTGTGTGTGTGTGTGTGTGTGTGTGTGTGTGTGTGTGTGTGTGTGTATTTTCCCTTCCTTCTTTCTTTTCTGTTTTCCATCATCCCAGTGGTTCTTTCCTTTTGAGTAGTTTCTTTCCCTTTCACAATATCTATTATACCTTTCAGATTTTATTTACTCCTTCAGATACCTACAGTAGGGTGACAATCTGATGCTTACACATTTGCATCTGATTGATGAATATGTTTCTAGTTGCACCCACTGACATATAAAAGTCTAAAGCTTACCTTTATTTATACTAATACACCATTGTACAAAAATACCACAACTTTTTTATCCATTCCTCGGTTGATGGACATTTGGGTTGATTCCAAGATTTAGCTATGATGAATTGTCATGGAAGTATCTTATTTCTCTATTAATTTAGAAAAAGAATTGCAGGATACATAAATCTGGGTTGGAAGTTGTTTTCTTTGAGTGAAGTATTTTCATGAAATACTTCACTCCAAGCTTTTCTTGACAGTTTGTGTTGAGAAATCTGCCATGTTTCTGATGGCTTTTTCTTCATAAGTGATCTGTTTCTTTTCTGTAACAGCTTTTAATAGTCTGTTCTTAGCCAGGCATGGTGATGCACACCTGTAATCACAGCATTCAGGGGGCTGAGACAGGAAGATCCTTGTAAGTTCGACACCAGCCTGGACTACAAAGTGAGCTCAAGGCCAGCCTGAACTGAATAGCAAGACCCTATCTCAAAAAATTTTTTTAAAAAGTCTGTTTTTCTGCTGAATTTGGTGGAATCTTGATTATTATATGCTGCGTGTAAATTTATTTTGGTTATGGTGAAGTGTGGTTCTATATGAGTTCCTTATCTGCATGTAAGATTCTTTTCCCATGCTTGGGAAATACTCTGCTATTACTTCTGCAAATAGCATTTTTATGTTATTTGTGTTGACTCCTGATTTTTGTTGACACTTATCATTCTTATATTGTTTCTCTTTACATTGTCTTGAAGCTGTTGAATTTTTATTTCCTGGGTCCTTGTTAGTTTTAAGAAACTCTTTCATTCATGATTGCTAGCTACAATGCTGTCTTCAAGGTCTGAAAGCCTATTTTCAGTTTTGTTCAAGTGGTTTTGCCAGCTTTCAATGGCATTGTTAATTTCCTGGATAAGACTTTGAATCTGTTTCATGTCTTTGATTTCTTTCCTATCTTGTTCATTCAAGGTTTCTGCCGTGTTTCCGTGCTCCTCTATTTTTTATGTCTTCTTTAGATACGCTGAGCAATTCATTCATTAGAGTTGCCATTTCTTTTTTTTTTACCTGAGAGATTTTTTTTTTTTACCTGATGTCTTCTATAGCCTGATGGAGTTTTTTCTTTACTTCAGTTGCTATTATTTCAGATATTTCAGGTGCGTAACTTGCAATTTGTCCTATTTTGATGTCTCCTGGACTTGTTCTGTGTGGGCTGGAGTTATGAGATTACATTGTGATCTTCCTTTTGACATTTTCTATTTGGGTAATTTTTTTTAATTTTGTTTTCTGTGGTGATCCTTCTGAGTTTTGGTATTAGGTAGCTATACCAATAATGTCAAGGTCTCTCCTGGAATAGTCTGAACTTCAGGGATATCTTCTGTGTGTAGGAGAGTCTTGGTTTGTGTCTGTCCCATGATCCTACCTTCCCCATTAACTGAGAGTGAGATGTTGGTTTCTATTTTGGCTCAGTCTCCAGTGCTTGGTGTACGGCTGTGGTGAGTTTATTACCCCAGAGCTTCCCAATATTGTTTTACACAGGAGAACAACTGATTACAACAGATATGACATATCACCTACAATAGTCCAAATAGTAATAAGCATGATTTAGAAACTGACCAATTATGGTAACTCTTGATTTTGTACTTTAGATTACAGCAGCAAAGTCTATAGTTACTTAACAGAGCCAATCATAAATTAGGAGTTTGTATGCAAAGTGTTCCCCCTTGTTAGAGTGCATGTACTCTGGATTCCTCTAGATAGGATGGTTGCTGTCTCCTGAGTACTTCCTACACTGGTTACCCAACCTGCAAAGTAGGAGTATGGGCCAGCCGTGAGGGTTCCTCCAGACTGAAACTCCCTGGATGGCAGAGTGGAGGTGGGTGGGGTTCTCCACTTCTACATGGCTCACCAAGTTTCCTGAGGCTCATTGTCACCTCTGCAATGGTGGGGGAGTGGGGGAAAGTTGCTACCCTCCCAAACAGTTCACTGTAGCTCCTGAGGCTCACCAAGGCTCACCATCTCCAATGGTGTTAGGCAGATGGGGGACAAAGTTGCTTCCCTCCCAAGCAGCTCACTCAGAATCTGGATTCTTGAGTTGAGGAAAGTGATAATGCTTATTCATAGCATCAGCCCCTGGGGGCACGCAGGAGCTACCTGTGGAAATGCTTGGATCCAATCAGTAAAGGCTGTCTACACTTTTGCCTTTATACCACTGTCCTTCTGATCAAGAAAGCTGACATGCCCACCTTAGGCTGAGACCTAACTGTCCAGGTTCCACATGCTGTACTGGACATACACATATGCAAAACTCCTTGTGAGTCTTGTACTGATAAATATCTCAATCCTGCCACATATCTGCCCACCACGCTGGGCCCACCAGATCATGACTGCCTGACACTAACTGATGAACTGTTCTTGAGCTAACCAGACTTAAGAAATTAATACCCTGGCAGATGCTGAATACACCCTATTTACAGATGGAAGTAGCTCTGTTAGGAAGAGAGTCTCACAGGCTTGATATGCAGTGGTCAACAAAGAAATTTATTTTGGCCAAAGCTCTTCCACTACTCCTTGTTGCTGTTTGGAAACCTGCCGAGAATAATGCCAAACCAGTACTTAAGATAATCAGGACCAGAGGCCTGAGCCCCTTCCAGGGAGCCAAATGGCTGAAACATCAACACCATCCAAAATGTTTACCCGGTATCCATCTTAATCAGAGTAAGCCCTGCCCCCCACCATTTGTTCTGCAAGCTCAAGCACAACAGGCTTCTGTGTCTGCATCACTGGCCCTGACCTCCACCCAGATATTCAGACAGATTTAGTGCTCATCTGCTCCTGCTTGGGCTGGCCTGAAGAATTCCCTACCTAAGTTGAGAGGACAATAAATTTTGTAGGATCCCGCTGTAGAAAATCATCCCTAGATGTGGGCATTCCTTGACCAGTGGCAGTGACAACATGCCTGCATTTACAGTAGAAATAATTAAATTAAAACTGTATATAGCATACAGGCCACAAAACTCTAAAAAAGTGAAGAAACACAATCTACAGAAACAGCTTGTAACTGTAATGGTGATTTTAGCACATCATTTTAAGATAAAATAATTCTACTCTTAGTGAAAGCCTCAAAATGTGTCTTGAGAAACATTTTAAGGAGGGGTCGTAAAGAGTAACTTTGCAGTCCTGACTTTGCCCTGGAATTGCTGGTCCTAGATAAAAATTGTATCTATAAAGGAAATGTATGTTTACCTAAAGGGAGACGTATAGAACAGAGTACAGAAAGTATATGTTATTGTGACCAGACCCTGACCCAGTCATGTGGCACAAGGAAAACAAGTGTGGCCAGGCCTAAAACATGCCAACCTGTCACCATGGAAACAAAACTGTATATAAGGTGGGAACAAAGGCAGTTAGGGCCACATTCCTGATCAGCAAATCAGAGGTGAGAGGGCCAGTGGTCCAAATTAGTTTTATTAAATTAAATTAATAAAACTCAGTTCTAAATGAGTTCTTTGATCTCCTGCAGAATTCAGCCCAATTTTTGCCCTAACATAACTACCTCCATAAAAAGTTAGCTAAACAGTCAGCTATACTAGTAGACACTTCCTCATACATACATACCCAGGTGCATATTAACTACTTATACAGATATCCAGCCTTAGATACACCATTCCAGAGTCTTACTGAACTTCTGGAGTGCTTACCTGGGCCAGACAGCTCCTCTGAAGCTCCCTCTAAAGAAACAATGTGCTGACAATCCTACTCTGGTCACTCTGAGCCCCTGGGCCCTGCCATTTAGTAGGGTAGGGGATTCCTGGTCAGGACCAGTCCAACATTAAATAAATCTAATCCAAATACTGGGTGTTGTTTCAGAGTTTCTACTTGGCATGGCATCTCTAGTCAGGGTTTGCCGGCCCCAAACTGGCAAGACAGTGTAAGGGTGATAATACATAGGTATCTTACGGGTACCAGTAGTCCATCCCTGTGATATGATAGACACATATATACATATATATTTAAACATATAAATACAGACTTACATATATGTAAACATTTGTTTACATAATGAAAATATGTGTTTATACAACTGAACACAAACATTTACATATATGCACATTTACTTTGTTTTTATCTAAGTTTAATGTCTACTTCATGGCACATCCCCCCGGGTGGCAGAACTCCAGTCTGTGTCAATTATTTTAGTGAAATCAATCATCTTAAATTTTCCTCAGTCAGTGTAGATTCCTGCCTAGTTGGCAGGTTTGCTTCTAATCTATCTGTGCTACTTTTGCCGATGTATTTTTGCTCCCAACTAGCCCATAAATATTAGTCTATATATATTATCCTTAAGTTTTTCCCTCTCTGTAGGCCTACGCCTCTCCCAGCCTTAAGGTAACTGGTAGTCAGTGGTTGCTCTCATGTTAAAGAAAGTGTGTGAGCATGTGGATGTCAAATACATCTGTCCAAACAGCAACTGCAGTCCTCAGTCTACCTACTGCTGATCTGACATGCATCCAAATTCTGTATTTCTGAAGGAGACTGCTGGTTTCCTCTCAGGTTCTGCAAATACATTTGAAGTTTTCAATATTAGAATTTATATTTATACAGTCTGTTCTTCAAGATTCACATAATTTCAAGAGAGTTTGATCTTTTATCCTACTTGACTCTTCTCCCTCCTCCAGCCTAGAAAATCTTTTATTGTTAACAGAAAGATTCCCACCTTCCATATATTTACTTGTACTGTTATATTTTATAAGGAATATGTAGTGACCTTCTTCGTCTCCTTTGATCAGTTTTCACTTGAATTTTGCATTGTCTGCAAATAAAATAGCCAACCCTACTTTTCTCTGGATTTCTGTGGCAACAATTGTTTTACCATCCTTTGACTTTGAGTCTGTGAATTTCTTTTCTGTTTAAATGTGTTACTTGAGTGCAGCACAATCCTCAACATTTACGATCTAAAAGGCAATATTTTGTAATTTGATTATAAAACCTTTTCTTGAGCTAATGATTTAATTTGAAAGAAGTAAAAGCCATATAAAAAACAAGGTTTTAAAAAATAATGACTTATCTAATATTCTTTAACACCAAAAAATTAGAAAACACAATTAGCAGAGGGAAGCATACTTTTTCATCTCTGACGTGCCAAAAATTAGTAATGAAAATTGAGGTTTTCAAAAATAAATTGATGGTATGATGTGCATTAAGTATGTACTCATATATCATACTGTCATGCATGCACATCCTTACATTTAAATAAGTGCTCAAAGTTCATATGTTAAATACAATGTAAAAGTTGTTACATTTTTTAAAGATATATGTGTGTGTGTGTGTGTGTATTTGCTTGAACCAATATATAATAAAATTAAAAATAAGTTTAAGAAAAATGATCTCCATCAATAATAGAATAGAAAAATACAATACTGCTCCCTTTCTCTCCAAAAATGAACTCAAGCCAGGTGAAGTGGTGAGCCCCAGCACTCCCAACACTCAGGAGGCTGACACAGGAGGCTCCCCACGGGTTTGGGCCAGCCTGGGCTATGTAAGGAAGTTCAAGGCCAGCCTGCACTACACAGCAAGACCCTGTCTCCAAACAAATGAACTCAAGTGTATAGTTGACATTATGTAAGGATTCCTATAAAACAATAATTACAGACAAGTTTGTGGGGTTAAAATATAGAGATTTTCAGAACACTGACAGTACGTTTTTCTGGTTGATGACAGATTTAAATCAGATTTAGGAAATATGAAATTTCCCTCTACCTTAAAATCCAGATGGGCTGTCTTATTTGGTACGGCAAGAGAAGAATATGAGGTGAGCTTTACTAAATCCACGATAATAAAGTGTCTTATCCCATATGGGATTGTGCCAGAGCCTTAATCTATATTCACATGAGTATATAATCTCAAAACAAGAAAAAGACAATTATATGAATGAATATTGTGTCCTCTGAATGGTACTGAGCTCAGTTCATTTAAGGTACATGAGGAGAGCTCTTTTTAAAGAACATGACTTATAAAGCATTTCATATTAGGTAATATTAGGTAATATGAAATGATTTCCTAAGAAATAAATTAGGGAATTTCTTTCTCCTAGAATATATAGATTCCTATTGATTAAATTACTTAACTAGTATAAAGTATCTCATGTCTGAGAAACACTGGACAAAGTAAAAACCTTGTCTAAAATTTCAGTTTTATACTACACATTATTAGGCCTTGTGTTCCTTAAGAATGCATTAAAACATTTGTAACATGATAATTTTGTCTTATGTTAATTGCTTTGATGTATCTTTACAACTGAGGTCTTAGTTGTCTTAATATATTTGCATCTCTAAAATTGTAATCAATGCTTATTCTAAATTTCTTTCTGTATGTTTATATTCATATTTTCTACTTATATACTTCCTTTTAAATCATTTTATAATGTTTGATAAAAATCAAATTTAATGGAGACTAAAGTCATATATATAGAACTTTTGATCAGTTTACTTCTTGCATTTAGATTAACACAATTACACGAGATATTTTTCTTTTTTCTGCCCTTTTTTTTTTCCATCTTTTTGAGACAGGTGAGGCTGCCCTCGAACTCACAGTAATCCTCCTTCCTCAGCATCCTGCATGCTGGAAGAAGTTTTTCATTTTGAAAATAATAATTGAGAAGAAAAACATGATGCTAGTTCTTCAGTATGAACCCAAAGGTAGAAGAGTAATTATGAGAGGTTGGAAATTGTGTGTGAAGGCACAGGGAGCAGACGGCCATCTGCAAGTGACCGCATTCGGGAACAGTTTATGCGCTTTTGTCAGTTTCTCTCTTGATATAAGCCTGTACCCATGAATCTTACATTTCTGAGGAAAAGATATTGATTATCTAAACTTGCAATTATTATACAGTGAGGAAATATATCTATACATGTTGCAATGTTGCTATATCAGTTTAAACGTATCTACTGCCCCATTTTCTATTTCTTCTTTTATGGTGAAAAATTTTCACAGTCCTTCTCTCATCTATAGAAAGTGAGGTGAAAAAATCAGTACTGAACTTTATTTTCTACCCTTGGAAATTTCTATTGTTCAGTCACCTAGCTTTGGGTACTTCAGATTTGCAGGCTCATGATCTAGTACATATTATAACACTTGCCGCTCATGTGCAATTCTTTCTATGAAACTTCCAAACACTGGTCTATTGTTCATTTTATAAAAATGTGTGCATGTGACATATACAAGTGTCATACATTACAACACATTAAAAAGCAGCGTAATCTCGCTATGTTTGGGATTCTAAGACTATAATTATATCTTACTGTGGAAATGGTGCGCACTTTTCACAAACAAGTGAATCAATATATGTTCACATAATTGTATATATATTTTTAGTTGCTGCTAATCCAGTCAAAATGATTTTGCAGAAATTCTATTTGTCTCCAGTTGGGTTCTTACAAATTGCAAAGGTAATACCAAAAGAACTCATACATTTATTAGCAAATATTTTAATACTTTAATTTTAGTGTTGCCATATGATAAAAACTCTGCATTTTCAAATTGTAATGAATTGATTACTTATAAAATAAGGCACTCTTTTAGGAATCGTTTATAGCACTTACAAAGATAACTATCACTATCTGTGCGACTGTTTTACGCTCACACTTTATTCAGGTAGGCCCACCTTTTCTGTCGCGTTTTTTTCTCTATTCAAGTGTTTGCATCATCCCCGGAGTGTCTGCCTCAAGAAGAAGCATCACCCTACCATGAAAAGAAAGCCGCACAAGGAGCGGGAGATCCCTAACTATTGAAGCCTCTGTGACGCAGAGCGTGGATCTGAGGGCTGAACGAGCCGGGTAGGTACTCTGAATCCGGCAGGAAGTGCACATGAGACTTTGAACAACATGCGCTGAGCCCTCTCCGCTTTTTATCACCCTCTCTAAAGTGCGTGCGTCCCTCTCCACTCTGTAATCAACATAGTAAGTAGCCTCACAAATTTCTTGTGCATTTTGAATCAGTCAGTGTATGCAAAGTACAGAGAACAGCCCCTGACTTGCCACAAGATTTCCATAAATGCTATTTAAGATAATCTTTGGTTTTGCTCATTAAAAATGTGGATCAAAGGACAGGATAGCACTTGCAACATTAATGCTTTTGGTCATGAGAGTGGATTCATTTATGTTTGAGTAAGAAAATTAAGACATGTTTCTGTCTTAAAATTGTTTACAGTAGTCTCTACTATTTAACAGAGAAATGACTATGAATTACAGAGATTCTTACGTTTAAATTATATTGTGCAAAACTGAAGGTATTTTAAACTACTGCTATTTAGGTCCATTACAGAAAAGTTAAATCAAAACTAAGTTGTTGGGCTTAGAATTGTTTTCTTTTTTCATACCAAGAATCACACTCAGGTTGTAGGGCTTGAATCTGGTCACAAAAAGAGTCTCTCAAAGGCTATCTACTCAAGAGGTCATTTAGAAGGACATGGGATTTTCTTCTTGACAGTTGTAATTTCCCATTAAAAATTGTATGAAATGAGATTAAAATATATTTAAAAATTAGTATGTTGATAAATTAGCAATGAAGATACTCAAACAATAGAGCAATTCTAAGTATCAACTTCATCTCTTATCTGTCCAGTTCTTTTCAGAATGTTTGGCACCTCAAAATTCTTTCATATTGTCTCCAGAATATTTTTAGTGCTATTTTAACTCTTCTTCATTCCGATATTTATGATCCTTATGAGAATCGTAATTGGCTCATTTTTAAGCCATGCAATAGTTTAAAAGTAGGTCTTGTGGCTGCTCCACTTTATAACTTAGAAATTTTGAAATTTGATCATAGAGCACGCTTACTTTAACCTGTCCAATCATCATTTTTCACCCAAAGCTAGATAATTTTATTATCAACAGCTTAAGGGTTCCTTTTTCTACAACTGGCATTATTACTACAAACAATCTATTCTTTTTATTTTAAAGAGTATAAACAACTAATAACATCCATTTTTAAATATTCCAAACCCTGAATCTTTAGTCCAATTGAAAAGATATCAGAACATGATTATAGTCATAAATAACAAGCCTAAACTCTCTAACTTTTTATTGGAATGTTAGTGAAGGTTGTGATTAGTTTTCCTTCAAATTTATGTCCTCCCAAAGGCCTTAGAGGACAGAAGATTTAATTTGCTGCAAAAATACACTTAATATTTACTAGTACAAAATAACTATGGAATCTAAACTACAAATATATGCAAGATAAATTTACTAAAGCAACTTCAAAATTTCTCTGAAAGATATATAACTGAGAAAGCATTTTAGGATGTGATCCTCAAGCTAAACCATACCTTTCATGGCATTGTAATTTAAACATTTAAAGCAGGGGGTCGTGTAGTAGAAAGAGAGAAATTCATCAGTGAGAGTGGTTTCCTGACTCAGGGTTTTTTCCAGCACATGTCTGGCCCCATTTCCCAGCCCTTAATCATGAGAACTGAGTTCCAAATTCAGGGTACAGAAGTAGCTGTTTGGCTAAGATCAAGTATAGAAATACAGCAGATAACAAGAAGTGTTCTTTTAAATAACCCTTTAAGTGTGATATTAATTACACCTATGCAAACACAACAATCTTTTGCCTACCTTAACTCAAACAATGCTATGCAAGTTTTTATATTCTCTGTTTTGTTTTACTTGAACAGAAAAACCAGAATCTGCCATATGCCTCAAAAATAATTTTTGTTCTGCTTTATGGAAAATAATTGGAGGAAAAACATTCCACTAGAAATTTTGTTCATTCATCCAAAATTACCTGCCACAGAATTTGGGATTCTACTTATGTTACAAACAAGTAAAATATTAAGATTTTTACTAGTAAATCATCCTTTCTCACTGAAGTTCATTCAGGATATTAGGAAATTTTCTCTTTTTTCATTCTATGTGCTATCTCTATAGAAGATATAGATCAGGACCTGTGATTACTAAGATCAGTAAAAATCAAGTGGCAAAGTATTCTTTTCAGTTTATAGTTTTGCATCAGAACAGGTGGCAGATAAAAAGCCGGCTCCTTGATACTGAGGTGAAAGCAGCAATTGAGGGCAAAGAGCACCCTTTCCTGTGGAGTTTAAATTAAACTGAGCCTTGCTTCAGCAGGGCTTTTACAGACGCTCCATGACTGGAGTGCTTCGGCTTAGCTCGTATCTCCACATGCTTTGGCTATGTCTAAGCCTGGTTTTGGTCATTTCGTGCACTCAGTAAAGTGGTGCTAGTGATAACCAACTGCTGTACATATTAGGTGTATGCTCAGTACCCTTTTACCTTGTGCTACATTTCTTTAGGCAATTTTAAAGAAAACTCACATGAATAATTATTTATTGCTCATATGTGGTCTTTACCATTCTATGATTTTCAGTTGCAACTGTCAATCCTACTGCCACAGCTTTTATTCCTGGGAGGGTTTCTTTCACCAGTAATCCAGGAAATCTGCATCTGGAAGACAAAAAGAGGTAGCGGCTACTCTCAGCTCAGGCACATTTACTGTTAGAAGCTTTAAAATGTGCTTCCTTCAATCACCACATCGACAACCAAAGCACAGTGAGGCTGAAAATTACGCAAGTGCTGTTCTAGTTTTGTCATTTTCCTCTCTTTCACAAGAAGTCTTCACGCCTGTTTTGTTGCTTTGTTTACGACTTGAAAGCTGGCAGCTTCCTAGAAAGGCGAAAGAGTAGACCTTCCCCACTGATGTGCTCGAACTGCAATGTTTGGTCAAGCACCGCCATGAAGCTGCAAAGAATTCAGTGATACCCTTTCAGCTATGTTGTCCTTTGCTATGTTTTGAGCAACCCAGTGTAGACATGACAGAGTACGTACAGAAGAACATGTGATAGAGGAAGTTTATTTACTCGGTGACTATTTCAGAAAAACCCAGTTAAAGCGCATGAGAAATGGAGGCCAAAAGACAAAGGTACCGTGAGACCAAGGAAAGAAGTGGACAGTCCCAGGACCGCACAAGAGACAAATTATTAGACACTTGTGGACAACATTGCCTCATGGATAAGGCAGAGCAAGCGTGTCTACCTGTCTCAAAATGGAAAAAATGTGTTCACACATTAAACTGGTGAAGGGAGCCTGCGACCAACCAGAACGCACCTGACCTTTGGCAAGTATCAGCGTGTTCGCATGTCAGTCACAGCACATTTGGGGCACCAGCCCTCTTGGCTATTTAACAGCTTGCTTTGTCCTATCCGTCTCTGGATGAAGCCAAGGTCACCCGATTGGCAAAATTGCAGTCATATCCAGGTGTATAATTACTACTGGTCTTGAAATATTAAAAAACAGTCTGTTCTAGCTTTGTTTGGAAATGTTGGAATTAAAAGGCTACATAGTTTTGGAGACTCAAAAAATATTCCCTGGGTATTGTACAGTAGAAGAGAAATAACATAATACTTATTCTATATATGCTATGAAGAAGAATCTTAGGATATATGGGCTTTATAGATTAGCAGTTAATAAAATCAACTTAGATGTCACCTAAGGTAAAAGTAAAAGAAATTGTAGTGAATGGAATAATACAATTGAAAGAGAAATGACAGAAAAATGTTAAAATATCTGATTAATATTTGAGAGACCAAATATTAATAACTGATTGTTATTGAAATTGATTTCACAATTAACAATATTAAATTTCCAGAACTAATGGATTTCACTCTTAAGTGAGGCTGTCTGATGTCACCTGCAGTGTTCTTTCTGATCACTTCATTACTCACAATGGGTCTCTAGTGTTGGGAAAACTGCTAGATTATCATCCTGCCAAAGTGACAATGATAGATAAATGCAATAATGTCGACTAACGTGATGTGGGATCCCGAATATTCTCTACAATCCCTTCCCCATCACCAAAAATAAAGAGAAACTGTTCATTAATTGTATTGTTTCAAGATTTAATTCTTTGTACATACTCTGCACTACATAAAAATCACCTATGATATTCTTAAAAGATTAGCCCATCAAATAATTTGTGCTGGCTTATCAAATAGCTGCCCATATTCTAAATAATATTTTCTTTAATATATGCATATCTTTCTATTTCATTGTCTCCAGATTTTTCCAATGTAAGCTTTGTAAATAGGAAGTCACTTTTTTGACCACCACCACTAGTCTGGAGTGTGTGTTCAACGAGAACCAGTCCTCAGTGGCATACTATAGCACTTACCGCTATTTCTCAAGCAATAGAATAATGAAATAAATATATTTCAAAGTTGTTCATATATCACTTCATAAATTTATTTAAAATATTTCTAGGAATGTGTATCACATGATTCTTCAAAATCACAACTAGTTGAGTCATTATGAAATACAAAGATTTACTATTGTGTTCTGATTACCATTAATGCCTCACAGCTTGGCTTTTGGAAGGTTAAAATTATGAGTTTATTAATATGAGATGGTGTTTATATATTTCTATTAAATTAAAATCAGGCGTTAGCACGATACCTGTTTATAACTCCAGTCTTGTTGCTCGTGTGAGTTATGGTGGTCTGCACTGGTAAGCATCACGGGGATAACGGATGTTACATTGGTTGTGGAATCACGATGTATCTCTCCACTCCTGATATTATTGTTTTTCTGCATGAAGACACTAATCTTCCAATTCTAATTTAGCTACTTTAAGAAATGAAAATGATGAAATAAGACAATAAGGAAACCACTTAAAAAGAGGAATATATTCTGAACAGATTTTAAATAATTTGTTGAAGATCCAACAGCTTTAAGTTTTCGGAAAAGTAACAACCCTCCTCTAGCTCTGTTTGTGGTAAAAGATACACAGATTTGGAGACGAGCTGCATGAGAAAACGCTTCCTGGTGATTTAAAAGGAGACCGCGCTTTGTCCCCTTTGTTTGATGGAAATGGGCAATGTTCGGAAGATGGGAGCTAAAAATATAATCTGATGTTACCTGTGCCAAATCTGAGCAGGTCTGGAGCTCTTAGAAAGACCAGAGGGGGAAAGAGGTTCAGTCAAGCTAAATTAAAAAAAATTCCTTGTTTTCATCTTCCTTAAGAGTCTCCGTCTAGTCTTTGTGGTGCCCAATATCAGAGAGCTAATGCACAAGAACTAATGACAAGAGATCAGAAATTGGACGGCGGACAAAATTATATTCAGTTCTTCACGAAGCTTGTTTAATTCTATCGATTTTCCCATGAGGGTGGCTCAGGTTTCATAAATTAGGCCGGAAGGAAGATCCTCTCTGAGAATAGTATTGCTCACTTCAAAGACATCCAAGAAAAGAACCTTTGTGGATTAAAACAGTGGAGGAAAGCGGGGGCCACGCAGCATGCTGCCAGTGTAACAGTCTCACTTTCTCAGATACAGAGAGAAAAGCAAATCAGCGAGAAAATCATTGTTCGTTAGCAGAATGGAAAGTTGGCAAGAGGCTGGTAAAATTCTCCCTAATACATCAGAATTCTCTTGTGAGTCAGATCCTTGTGACTGATTGCTGTGAGCAAGAGCAAAAATAATATGGAGCTGAGATAATCTGAGAGTCTTCCTCAAACTGATGTGCAGTGTTTGAAGGCAAGGAATTTGCAAAACCTTAATATTTCGGTATTACCCAGCACAAACACACATTTATCAGGTCACCATTACCTATCTTCAATAGCCCAACAATGGTGAAATCCTTGCCATAGTTTTCTATTTCTGCTATAATACATCAGCAACTTTGTGGCTAAAAAACCCACAAAGTTGTAAATATTTGTAAAGCCTTATAGATCTGGAGTTCAGAGGTCTGAAAAAGATTTCACTGTGTTAAATTTAAGATCTTACACAGGTGTGTTCTTTCTGGAAGTTTCGTTAGAGGAAACATTTTTGTTTTGCTTTGTTTGCCTTTTGCAGCTTCTAGAGGCTGCTGCTTGAATTCCTTGGGTCATGGCCTCTTTCATCTTTGCAGCCAGCAGTGGATATTCAGGTCTTCCTCACATTTTATCCCCAATGCTGCCCCTTTAGTGATTACCTTTCCCCTTTCAGGAGTCTTGAGATTACACTAAGACCAGGATCTGTCACTGTTTTAAAATCCACCCATTACTAACCCTGATTTCATCTGATACCTTAATTCCCTTTTGCACACGACATATTCATGCGCTCTGAGGATTAAGGGGGATGGATGTATTTCACAAGCTGTTACTCTGCTTAACACATATTTTAAAACAGAAAGAGTTTCTTCATATCATATCTCCATATTACCTTCATCACCATATTACCAAAAACATCCACAATGTCTGAGACAAAGTTCTGACTCGCTAAATCTGAGCATTTTTCACTCTCACACATGCATACAACACATTCACACACCCACACACGTTTGTCTTGAAAGATTATCTGTAGCTATATAGTACTTTCAATAGGTAACCCTTTGTGAGATCGGGGTTGTGTTAGTTTTCTATGACTGCCACAGAGATGATCACAATAGGGTGAATTAAAATAAAGATGGATTCTTGCATAATTCTAGTTGTCTGAGGTCTGAACACTTTTCCCAACTTGAGGTTAAAATTTATATCAATGATAGTGCATTATTTCATACTTTTCAATTAATAGTATTTGCGGAAACTGTTACAGCCAAGGAATGTGATTTATCATATTTTATTACTGGATTTTAGTTCATTTCTGTTTTTAGCTGAAAACTTGGGGTAGCGCTTTCATGTTGTGTTCTCCTTCCATGTCAGAATTAATCAAGTTTATTTCAGCATGTTTAATTTCCCATCTTTTGTGGCTTTTTACTTTTACTCTTCTCGGGGTCATAAATATTTCAGAGCTAAATGATAAGTTCATGGGAAAACAAGACTGTTTCACACATATGCTGCTGAAAATTAAACAAGCATTATCTGGCCAAATTTTATCACCTTGAGTGCACTGCCTTACACCCCTAGCTTCCTATGGGAATTTTTCTAGGTACCATAATAGTAAATGTTACATAAGCCAAAGTCACAACATTTTAGGTTTCTCTAAGCAACAACAGGGCAAATGTCTCCCTTTTATATTTTGAAATGTATCTATTTGCTGAATGTGGAATGGCACCTGCTAAACCTGATATTTTACCTTAAAAGATAATGTTTCTTTTTGTGGATCATTCACAACTGCGCATAATAGATATGCAAAAACTTGTTCATTAGAAAAGCTTTTGACATTGGCAAAAATGAGTATGAACAAAATTCTATTTGACACAGAAATGATGGAAGTAATTGCATAGATATTTTTGGAAAGTGAATAATGAAGTTTTCATGAAATTATTCCCTTGTATCCAGGTGTGGTGGCATGTGCCTATAACCCCAACACTCAGGAAGCTGAGGCAGGAGGATCGCTATGAGTTCAAGCCAGCCTGGCCTAAAAAGTGAGTTCAAGACCTGCTTGAACTGCATAGTGAGACTCTGCCTCAAAAAAAGAAATTATTCCATTGCATCTATAGTGTTTTTATCATAGGTAAGGAAAGGTATAAAATTTGAGCAAGTACAACAATGTAGTTATAGATTATATGGTATTTATGAAACTGACTTGTGTGTCTCAGATGTTTAAGACATGTTAAATCATGTACTTTTGAAATTGTTTCCTGTTTAGAACATAGATCTCCTTTATCCTACATCATCAACAGTTATAATGGAATATTTGAGTAATGGATTGATGAATGTATATTCATATAGTTAAAGTGGAAAATAAAATTCCTAGTATACTTGTAGGACTTATATCTCATCTTTTCTAGGTACCTTTCTTTTCCCATGTTCCTTTCAAATTTCTTAAATTCAAATACCTCACATCACACCTGGTACAGGTACATATTCCTTCTAATTATACCATTAAGTTCATTCACTAAAGCAAGTTTGATTGCGAATGGAAAAGTCCAAGCCTGCCTGTTAAATTTTCATAGTTGCACAAAATTTACCTGGGTAGCTTCTGCCCACTGGCATGACTTAAACGAAGTTAGACAGGTCCATTACGTCAGAAGATTTTCAGCATGAGTAATGCTGATGAAGCCTTATTAGATTAGTTTACATGAAAACAGAAAAGAAATCACTTAGAGATATTGTTCATAAAAATTTAAAAAGATTATTTTCTTAACAGAACAAAAGGCAAATCGTTCTTTTGGGGAGGAGGGACTACATGCTTAAAATCAGTTTTGTATGCTGGCCACAGTAAGGCACACCTGCAGTCCCACGACTCTGGAGACTGAGGCAGCAGAATGGCTTGAGCCCAGGATTAGGAACCCAGTATGGGTAACAGCATGAGGTGCCCTGTGTGTATGTGTGTGTGTGTGTGTGTGTGTGTGTGTGTGACTGTTACTGTATATAATTTGCAGAAAATAGCAACTGTGTAGCAACTGTGTATGCTTATAGGATAATCTAACAAATCTTTTCAAAATATTAGTATAAAATGGACAAACATTATGCTGTCAGAGAGAGATCAGAGGGGCTAGGATTTCATACATATGAGAAAGGGCTGGATTTTTCATTCCCAAAGGGAAAAAATAATTATATAAGTAATGGGTATAATAGGAACTTTTGCATGATCTTTTTCAATGGCTTCTGTTTTGACAGTGAGGTAGCAAAAAGGCAAAATCAATTGGAAAGATAGAGGATGAAAAAGTTTTGGAGAGTTGGTGAAAAAGCGGAATAAATGGTCATCCAGAAGTGTGAGAGATTACACACAATTAAACCACACTGGAGGGATTCCTGGAAAGCATCAGAGACTCATAAATGTTAGTACTCATGAACTGAAAGGAACTTCTACCCACATTGTCCTATGTGTTCCTTAGGTCAACTTCAACTACAAATATACAGACATCTGGGTGGCCCCAAATCAACTTATACTAGAAAATGATGAAAGCAGAAGTGCAACCCAAGCCTGAGTCATTTAAAGAGAGACGTGAGCATCTGCAGTTTTGAGCAGCAGTGAGGTGTTTGTCAGCTCAGGAAGTATTGGTCCAAGCACCACGTCCACACATGAAGAGAAAGCAGTTGGAAAGAAGATGGATAACTGCCAAACTGTGATTCTTGGTACTGAGACTTTCAAGAGACTGCAGTGGTTTAGAAAAGAAAGAAGTAAAACTTGAGGTGACTTGCAAAGGAATGACTATAAAGGAGATCAGTATTTTAAGTAAGTAAAGGGAATATCCAAAGCAGATGTGGGAGCTTTTGATGCCCCCTGTAAGGTTCAGTTAGTCGTGTGGAACTGTAGGAATCAAGGAAGTGGAAGACAGAGTCAGAAAGAAAGTTGCGGACGTCTGCGGGTGATGCTGTGCGATGTTAGACATGAACTGAAGTCGGTGTCCACACAAGTAAGGGCAAGAGTTGTACTGAATGGTGTACGCACATCTAAGGCCAAAGGCGAAAATCAGATTTGAGTTTAGGGAAAGATAATCATATTCGTGAATCAGGGAGTTCTGGCAGGTACTCTTCACTCCTAAAAATATTTCCATGAGAGAGGGAGAGGACTGTTTAAAAGGAAAGAGAAAATCCAACGAACGTAATAATGCAGCACAACGGGGCAGGCCCACCAGATAAAACCGAGCTAAAGGTGAAAGGCACAAACAGTTAAATCGGGTATTCAATTAAGTGTTTAAATAGCGTACTAAAACGAAGAGAGAGCTGATAGAAAACAACAGTAATAGAAGGAATACAGAAACTTTTCCGGAAGAAGTGAAAAAAAAATTGGGACCTATCTTGATAAATATAAAGGACTACATTTTATCTTAACATCTCTTAACTAACTACGACTCTATCAAATTATTTATGATGGAGAAGTTTAGAGGGCTTTACGGTAAACTCTGGAATTTCTAAAACTTGAACTTCAAAGAATCAATATTTTTATGAATGTTTCAAATATTGAATGGCATGTATTTACACTAAATAATGTTCAGCTGAAATTTAAATTGAACTGAGTATCTGTCTTTTTGTTTCATAAGTTTGAATACGTTAGGAAATATGTAATTAAAGTTTGATATATTTTTAGCATAGAACATTAATTTTGGAGCATATAGGTATAAATGGTCATAAAGTTTCTATTTTTTAAGCAGAGGAATATTAAGTGGAAATAGTGGGAGGGTTTCCACGTAGTAACTCTTACAGTGGCCACTGAAACTGATACAGAGAGACGTGGCTAAGTAAGTAAGTAGAAGTAAAGAAAAGTAAAATGTAAAAGGTCCCAAACTTACTCATTCAGTCATCCCTGAGGGGCTGGGGGGTAGTGAGTAGCACTGTGCTTGTCTGGCAAGCACCAGGTCCTGAGTTCAGTTCCTGATACTAAAAAATAGTCATCCATAGTGCTTTTGTAGAGCACAAAAGGAGAAAAAAATACACAGAAATGGAAGAGAAAAAAAAATGAAGACTCTAATCTAAATAATTCAAAAATATAACTATAACTATAAATCACTCAGTAGTACATCTAAGTACTAATAAACTAAACTTTCTGTTTAAAAACAGAGATTGTCTATAAGAGCTGGAATTAACTGTGACACGTAGAAAAGGAAAAAGAAGGAAAGGATGAACAAAAGAAAAAAATTAATAGAAAGATGGAAGAAAGGAAGAAAGGAAGGAAGGAAAGGAAGGAAGGAAGGAAGGAAGGAAGGAAGGAAGGAAGGAAGGAAGGAAGGAAGGAAGGAAAGGAAGGAAGGAAGGAAGGAAGGAAGGAAGGAAGGAAGGAAAGAAAGAAGGAAGGGAAAGGGAGGTAAAAACGTCTAATTGGATTTAATCAATAACAGATGCCCAAAGTTAAAAGATATAAGAAACAATCCATCCTGAGAAACCATACGACAGTATGGAAGAGGAATCATTAATACCATAAAAGCTGCTCTTACATATGCTCAACACATGCACTCAGAGAAAGGAAAAAATCAGTTTTAGTGATAGCATCTACGGGTAAGAAAGGAAGGAGAATGATGGGAGATTTGAGAGTATATGAAGAACAAAGGAAAGAAAGAAAAGATGAGGAGGAAGTTTAAGTGAAAAGTGAAAAAAAGACACAGGGAGATTGAAGCAGTTAATGAACTGAGAACAGCCCTACACGGCACCCTGTGGAACAGCTGTTTGTGTGGGATAAAACCGCGTGACAGGCAGACGTTACAGCTTACAGACACGTGAGCATCAGCCTGCGCTTTCTGAGAGCAACACCGCCACAAAAACAATGCCTGCTATTTCTCCTTCCATGGTTTTTATCCTGGAGTTTAATGAGTCCAGACTTCTCCTCCCCTCAGTACAAATGTGAGATGATTTGTGGGGCTTCCAGCAGGCTCAGCTTCACATCTCTGTGGTTGTGGATGAGAACCTGGTGGGTCAGACTGTCACTGAGTTAAATGCAACTTACTAAATCAAGCTCTCTCATATGTATGAGTGAGTAAGCAGGAGGATCTAAATTATTTGCAAATGTGTCACTTGTATAGTGTCTAGGTAAGTCTGAAACCTCAAGTCAGTTTTCATACATTTCCAGAGTATGCTTTGAGAATCATCACAGGCTGCTGACTGTGCCTTGCTGTTGTCATTCTGAGTGCCTCCATACTGATTCTTAGGGATATGGGTGTAGAGGTACTGCAGTGTTGGAGACTGCTAGTGCCCAGACCTTCGTGACCCCTGCTATTGTGCCACCTGACTTCACTGCAAAACAAAACACGACTGTATTCATTGACCTTTGCTACATTCAGTCTGCTGCTATTTTGTGCTCTTCATCTAGACCGGTATCAATACCCAGCTCAGATATATGTCTTCTGTGGGTAAGGTCTCTCTCTAGATCTTGTGGTTTTAGTTTTACTGCATAGTTACCATTGTCTAAGGCAGACTCTAGTCACTGTAACTGGTAGTCACTTCCTCCTCGAAGTACTGCAGTCATAGTCCTAACGATACTGTGGAAATTTTTCATGTTTCTGCACACGTGCAAAAGGAGTCACTGAACATGACATTCCTCCCACCACCACCAGGTCCATTTCCTGTTATTCCCTGAAGATTAGGGGCCAGGTTCCCATTCTGACCCTGTCTAAAGCTGGGGAGATGAGATTGGAATTCTCACTCTTGGCTCTGTTCACCTTGCTGTAGTCAGAACTCCTGTCAGCATGGGCTGTATCTCCTTCCCAAAAAAGGCTTTACCTGAAAGAGAAAAACTGTACAAGACAAATGGTTCTTTTTAAAACTTTGTTCTTTTGAAACTGCCTAGGTCTGTAACTGCTTCACGGCTTTGTAATTAAACTTTCTTGACCCCCCTATAACCATGACAGCATAAGCAAACATACGGGATGCCTGATTGTACCATTGTACCAACCTTCATAAACTGATTACATTAATCTTCCCTTGTAACTGGTGAGCTCACCCTGCTCACTAATCAGAAGAGCTGCCAGGTCACACGTATAAAAGTCAGCAAGTGAATAATAATCTAGTAACAGCAGTAATTATAATATCAAAATTTTAGTTGCTTGCAGGTATTGGGCAATACAGTTTTCATTTTTATTCTAGGGTTAATTGTCCCTTCTCTAAATTTAGATGTAGTAATGATTTCACCAAGTATAATCAAATTTCTAACAATATTGTTTCAAGCACTTTTTGCTATCAATATTCTGGATCCTTAGGTTGCATCAGCTCAGTTAAATCTCACAAATCTTCACACAAATCACCATTATGATGTCAGTCTGACAAATAAAGAATCTGAAAGATTTTAGTTTCTCCAAATTATCAATAAAGAAATCAAATTTGAGCACAGCAACCTGCTTTAAAGATCCTGTACTTTATGCGCAGAACAGTGGGTGGTCTTACGTCTGTTTCAGAGAGAGATAACAAGTTCTGAAGGAAAAATACCTATACACAGAATAACACATATCAAATTACGTTTTTCCTCCCTTTCTGCTTTCAACCCAAATGTGCTTTTTCTGTTACTCTTCATCAGTTATTGAAATAGAGGAAACTTAGGTGCTCATGAGAGAAAACTGACCAGTGATACTTGGGTGGTAAAAATAGGGCCATTTTTAAAAATTGAACTTAAACTTCAGGGAGGAGAATAAACTAAAATCTCCAAAACAACGTGCAATAATACACCGTGTCAAGATCCAAGAAAGAAAAGAAAATTGTATGGTCAAAACATGGATCAAGGAAAGAGATTTATTTAGACTGTGGGTAAGGAACTGATTCATAAGTGGCCTTGAACTCTGAAAGATGCTTCATATTAATTCAGCTAAGTGGAGTACACTTCACACTGGAGGTGGCTGGAAATAAGCTGATCATAAAATTATGAAAAATGAATTTTACAGAGAGAAGGTTGTTAATGACAAACTTAGAGTTTGGCTTTTGGAGCACATTGCCCAAAGAACAGTTTATTAGACCTGGGGAAGCCCAGCAGCCAGGTGCTGAATGTTTTATTACTGAAGACAGCATGGGAAGATGGCAACATTGAGAATGAAGAGAAAAAAATGTGGCCTGGGCCCAAGTCTTCGGTGAGTAAGAGGGGCTGAGCAGCTGGTGGAGGAGCCCTGTGAGCAGAGCAGCTAGATGGTGCACGGAACAAGCCTTCACAGCGCCATCTCCCGGGGAATCCTTACAGCGTGTGGAAGAGCCGTGCAGTCTTTTGTTTCTTCGCTGTGTCCAAACATTCGCTGGTGGTTTTGCTTCCTACTTCCCAGCACAGAATTTAGAATGGCCATTCCATCTGTTCTCCCACTCCTTGCACTTCATTCTTCAAGTTTAATATCACTTCAATATCACAAAATGTATACATGCATTAAAACGTCACATAGAACCTCGTTAATATACAATTTTTACATTCTTCAGTATTAGTTCAAGTAATTTAAGATTTAAAACTTAGTGCTACTCACTTTTCCCAATGGTTAATATTAGAATAATTGTAGATTTTATATAATTTCTTCCCTTTGACATTTTAAAAAATCTTGTTTGTTCTAAGTCCTTCAGTGACCTTTCAGTAACTTACATGAATGGCTCTAACCTCTTAAATAAAATTAATAGGTCAGTTAGATGGATCCAGAAGGTCCTGACCAAACCTCATATGTTCAGAAATGAGGCTTGGGAAATGTTATTGGGCTATTGGGGTGCTATGGTTGATTTACTGTTCAGAGGTGGAGACAGGTCCCTGGGGTCACTGATACAGGGGAAATATAACTACCAACCTGCAAGATATCAGACTGTACTGAGTTCATGTCCTCTGAAGTCAAAGAAGGAATATCAAAGGACAAAGAAGGTTAAGAGTAGAAAAGGTTTATTGGGGAACAGCAATGGCTTCTGAGAGAGTAGGGGTTCAGGTAAGTTCCCACCAATATCCTTTGTCAGGGCTCATTTATACAGCAAAGTAACAATGTATGTACGACATGGGTCAAACTGCAAGCAATCTAAAGAATTACAAGCATAGTTTCTTGCCAGGCCATATAACAAAGTATATGTCTGACATCGTTCACCTGGGCTTATCTGTGACACTTGAGGAACACTTTGGGAAGAGATGGGTTCGGTAACCTCATCACCCATGTGGGTGCCAGATGCCACCTGGGCTAATGAACTGGGTAGTACTAGTTAGAGTGTAGTCCCAAGTTCTGCTTACCCTGCAGAGGAGCATGCAAGTCTGATCATCGTGACTTTATCTTGAGGACTTATGCTCTTCACAGGCACCTTCAGTCACAATTTTAATGTCTTTATTTTGACTCACTTCCTTGCAGATGTACTTCCTCTCTGACTGTATATTAATTTCTGTCTATTTTAGCTGCCTATAATATCATGATCAGAAAGGATATATCATTCTCCCTGGCTCTTTCCTTCTGTAACTGGCTCCAGCTCTCACAGTGGGCAGCCTTTCTATACCAGAATCTTTCATGCCGTTCTGCCTTGCTGCCAGCCAAACATAGATGAAAATTGGATCCAAAATACAACTATCCTTCTCTAAGTTAGAGGTGTTGGTTATTTTTTCCCACCAACAAGAAAGCCATTAATACAGTGTTCTCTGTAACGTGCCCTCATCCTTCTTTGCAAGCTCTATCTCCTGCTACTACTTACTTAGGGCTCACAGCTTTGAAAATGGAAATGTTCTGCTCTCCTTCTGCGAGCCACACAGAATTATCTTCTAGCACATTTATTTATTGTTATGGCTATAGTTTATATGTAGATGGTCCCCAAGACATTCACGGACTGATAGACGAAGATGTGAAAGGTGATTGCATTATGGGGCTTTCTTGCTGACTTGCTGTCAGGAGGCAAGTCCTGCTCAGAAAAAGCTGATCAGAGGCACAAACCAGAAGGGTGCATCTTTTTTCCTGGCCCCTCCCTTAGCTTTCTGTTCCCTAGATGCCATAATCTGAGCAACCTTCCTTTGCCTGGGTCCTTCCACCGTTCCCTTTTTGTATATAAGCTTGCTGAACAGAGATGAAAACTTCTGAAATGTAGGCCAAAATATGTCTCACTCCTCATTTAAATTGTGGGTATTGGGTTATTTATTCTAGTGACACCAAAATGGCTAAAACTGATTTGAGTACCCAAAGTACGGTGGTTTTTGCTGTACTACCTGCCTGTCTGGTTGAGAATCCTTTGGAAATGGCACAGGGAAAGAGTTTGGAGAAGGTTATAGGGCCAGTTCCAAAAGCCTTGGAAGGTTGTAAGTGCAGGTTGATGGGAAATTCTGGTGGGAGTTCAGATTACAGAGCTGACAAAAATGCAGACTGGAAAGTCGAGGCTCAAGGGGTTTCGGTTGGGAAGAAAGACTCCAAAGGCAGTTTAGCTAAGGACCATGTGTGCTACCCCTGGGGATAAAATGTGTTGACATTTTTCTCATGCCCTTGAAATTGCAGACGACTGAGATTAAGTGTAGCAGACTAATCTGGTTCAAGAAAATTTCAAGAGAGCCCAATGTTCAGGCTATGGTAAGACCATTGCAGGCAGCCGTTACCTAGTTTTATATAGAAAATTGGGGCAAAAATTGAATAGAAAAGTTCACAGTTCACCATAAATATAGTACCTACAAGTCTGAGATTCAGAGAAGCACAATTGTTTAAAAGATCCACATTAAAAATAAGCCAAGTGTTTTACATCAGGACAATACAAAGGATGCTTTGTGGGCATGTGACAAATTCACAAAACCTCATCCACGACAGGTCTAAAGACACAAAGCTGTAAAACTTTCATTTGAGAAGGCAGCTTTGGGAAATACTGCTTAAGGAGGGCCAGCAATGCATTGGCTTTCTGGTACTTGCTTCACAAGTTTTAGTTATTTGGGCACTTGGAGGCCTCTACAGACATGATTCAAGGGGCACAACTCTTGCTTCGCCTCATGGCAGACTTGGCATTGCCCATGAGGTGCTGGTTTTATAGGCGTACAGAATGTAACAGCTGTGGTGTCAAGGCTGTGCTTGACTTCAGGAAAAGGCCTGGGAGGCCGAGCAGTGTGCTCCAGAGGAGCAAACATGTGAAGCGGAGGGAATGGGGCTCAAAGTGGAGACACCAGGAGGCAGCGAGCCAAAACAGCCCACGACAGAAGCATGTGGTCTGGAACCAGCAATGCTGTGAGGGCAAAGCTTCCAGAGCCCTGTGGAGTTTGCATCTCAGAGCTGCTTGCCGTGGGTGCTGGAGGCGGAGTTACACTCGCCTCCGGGATTTCCATCTTGCTTTTGTCGCATCTCTGTGTATCCATCTACGTCTTCCTTTTGGAATGGGAATGTTGGCATTGTGTCACTGTGTGTCAACAGTGTGCAACTTTCCTTTTGATTTTTACAAAGACTAACAGCTAAACGTTTGCTTTATATCTCAGAGGAAGTTTTGGACTTGTTCTTTTCAATGATGCTGGAACTGTTAAGACTTTGGACACTTGCAGAGTTGGACTAAATACATTGTGCATAAGGTGATGCACTGGTGTCCTTGGGGGGACCGGGGATGGAAATGCTATGGTTTACATCTGCATGTCCCCTGAGAGCACCCTCCATGCCTCGGTGGGGCTTTGGAAAGAAGGGTGGATGATGTGGGCGTTAAAGCTGACTCGCCGCTGTGAGGTGGGATCTGGTCAGAAGAGGTGGGTTGCTGGGGTGTGGACCGGAGTGGTGTCCCCTTTCCTGGCTCCTCTCTGACTCTGTGCTTCCTTGGGGCCCTCACCTGGCAAGCTCTCCTGTATCCAAGCCCTCGCTTCAGTCTGTTTCTGGGTTCAAGTCTGCCAGACCGGGCCTGAGACCACTGAAGCATGAGCCAAGGTAGGCGTCTCCTCCCCTAAATGGCAGCTATTTTGTATTATTTTGTCTCATCAGCAGGATAGTGACTAAGACAGTTGCACTTAACGTAAAGAAGAACAATTGCTGACTTCATATCGATTTGTAAGTTACTTGAAGGGGGATTATTTGACTATCATAGTGCCCAGAACAGAATAGCACTCAAAACATTTACGTGGTTTGATTGAATTCAGTTTAAATTTCATTATCATTGATGGAGCTAGGAAATTTTCTGTACAAAAGAAGAATGAGAACATTCCTGCTTTCAGAACTATGGCAGCCTGTGTGTAGCACCAATATTCTAATCTAGTCATTCAGCAATAAGAAGGGTTTTCGTTGATATGCTAAGAGAAAGAGACTATTCCAAAGAACAACAACAAAAAAGCCTGAACAAAGTCACACAGGCAGGATATGTGACATAGTAACAGGATTATATATACTCGGTATTGTCAGAATACAGAACATAATTTTTATTAGCCAAGGTCTCGGTATGTAGTCCAGGCTGGCATCAAACTCATGTCACTCTTCCTGACTCAGCCTCCTCAGTGCTGGGATTACAGGCATGTGCCACCACATCTGGCTTTAGAACATGAAATTTTTAGAGCTGTGGAGTAAGAGACACAGCTAGGTAAAAAAGAGTGTGAAAAAATTTGAAGGCAACTAAATTTGCATTAATGCATACAATTTAGATGGGTATTAATGCTGTTTCTGGAAATACGAAAAGACTTTTAGTGCAAACAAATTACTGTTTTAAAGTAGAATTTATTATTTCTAGCTTATTGCTCCTAACTCTATTATTTCTAACATGTGTCATAATCACATGTGCTCATTTGTAACTAAAACAACCATGGTTTTTCACCAGATTTATAGCCACAGATGATGAACCCCATGATCTGGACCAGAAAACCCTCATAAGTAATGTTATGGAAACATATACTGAGGATTTCTCACAAAAGTTTTAGTATCTTTTCCATGTGGTTGATCAGATTGAATTTTAGCAATTGTTAGATGCCAATGAACCCTGGCATTTAAGTTAATAAGGTATAAATGAAGACATAGCTTGTTCTCTGAATGGTTGTAACAGCCTGCTGGGTTTCATCAATCATGGAGCAGTTCATGCTGAGACTAAACAACAAAGCAAAACATCAACAATGGCCAAGGAAAGAAGGGTTTTCCTGCTTTGAAATGACAGTGGGAATATTCTTGTCATACTGAAAAATGACAAGCTGCCACAGGAATACTCACAAATGTTTGAAAGTCTTTACACTATAATTGCTTTTTATACAAGTGTTGACATACAATATTTTCAAAGATTAAGATACTATACTGCTATTAACTGATTAAATAAACATTAAATCAAAATGTCTATACAATTTAAGATAACATTTATTGTTATGTCTGAATAGCTTAATTATGGTATGATTTACTTCTTGTATAAGGGATGGTGAAAAGGTATGATTAAATTTAAATTTCTAAAATGTATTACAGTAAAAGACATGTGATCATTAACCCCCTGGGAATACTCTCCTTCACTCCCAACACCCTTCTTCATTCATTCTTGCCATTTTGTAAAGCATTTCTGGAAGTTCTCTTTTGTGTGTTCCTGAGGTCTGATAAAAATACAGTGAACGCTGTTGCGAGGAGAGAAGCAATGGAAAGGCGGTTTTATAAAAGCACTGCAGGCTGTCCGCATCTACCTTACTTACTGTAACGGGCCCATTGCAACTTGTGCTTCTTTTCCCGAGTTAAAATGACCACAAAAGGTTAATGTTTCGAATCCACTTAGAACATCAAGGTCGCCATGTCTGAGTAGCTAAACGCACTCAAAATGGCTTCTAGAGCATTTCACAGAAGTGCTGAGAATGATGGGATGTGCTTGTGAACTGAGGACCGTAAAGGGGACAAATGGCGAAGTGTCTTTTACTGTAACAATTTTTAAATGTAAATACTTACCATGCTGTTTAGTTGTGCATCTTATCTTAATTACTATCTCCATGAGACTCTTGTTTAAATCAAGATTTTTTTTCCCCAAAAACTCTATATGACACAGTCTTAGGGCTATTTATTTATTTAAAAGTTTTTTGCAAATATTTTTCTAAAGGTATGAAATATTTTCAGAAATTAATTTTTCTTTTTCTGACCCAAAATATTGAATAGTTTTAAAAGATACTTTAAATTATATCTGGCATTTTCAGTAGAAATATAATGTTGATCTTCAAGCTGTTTTTCAAGTCTTTTTTTCTATAGAAAATTGTGTCATAAATTTTGTGGTATTTATCTAATGTAATGTCCTGCTGAATTCTTTTCAGAAATATCTAGGTAAGAGAAAAGAAATCTAAAACACATACTTTTAATTATTAAGTAATGTATATACTACCCGAATTACATGTGCCTATCTTAAGTTAAAAATAACATCTTTCCCTCCAAGTTGAATATTATTCTTTGGAATATAGTGGGGATTGAATGGACATGAAGGAAATTATTACTATTTCATATTTATAGCATATGAAAATTGCCTAAATAACATGCTTCTTTTCAAGATGAGTTACTAGATTTTGTTTGTAAATTTTTTCCTTCACCCACTAACTATAAACACATAATAACTAGTCATAAATAACTAAGACAACAAACGATAAGCACAGAGCTGTGCCTTGAAATGAAGATATCTCTGTGATTCAAAATTTGATGCATTCCATTGTGATTGAGTCACCGTTCTGTGCTGGGACTCAGGGTGTGAGGGTTGCGCCCACCTTTGCGCGGCAGCCTCCAGCACCAGGGAGGCCAGAGGTCGCCCTGCCTTGCTCCCCTGCGGCTTTTGCTCTCTTCTGGAGGAAGGGAGTGTTTGCCCTCCGCCGCGCCACTCTGCCTTGCAGCCAGCCCATTGCGGTCTGAAGCCTCCATAGCCTGTGAGCTAGGTAAGTCTTTGCTCCTTTAACATGTGGTTGTCGGGTGTTTGGGTCTCAGCGAGAGAAATATGCTTTTTCTGAGTAACTGGCAAAGCACAATTCATGAGGAATTTCATGAAAATATGAAAAACATAGTCTCCTACAAACAAAACCCAACTTTGACAAAATTAAGTGGGCATAAAAACTAAACCAATTGACAAAGTATGGCTAGGCCTCTAAAACAAAACAAGCCGAAAAGAAAACATTATCTGAAGCAAATTTAACAACAGCATGTCTTAAAGTGTTAGAGAACAATAATAATTAGAAAGAAAAGAAGTAGCTATGGATATGAAAATTACCAATTATTTATAGTAGAAATGAAAAAAAGCTACTAACCACCGAGATGGAGAATCTTGTCAACTTGATTGGACTGAACGATGCCTTGCAGGTTAGTGAAGCATGCTCTAGCTGCGGCCTTGGGCACTGTAGTGGTGCCTGGCCCTTTTCACCTCGTTCTTCCTCTGCGCACTTCTTCTTTGGATGCTGTGAGCTGGCAGCTTTCTTCTGCCATTGCCCTATGCCACAGGGCTTCTGCCTCAGAGCCAGGAGAGCAGCGCTGAAACCACTGGCCAACTAAACTTCTCCCCCATTACATGGCAGGTGCATCTACTTTTATGCCAGAAAATGGAGCAGTGTATACAGCAACACTGGTAAAATAAATTATCTGCAGGAACATGTGTGATTAACAATCTGGATGAATACACATTTTTTTTGTCATTTTGAGCCAGGGTCTTGCTGTGCAGTCCAGGCCGGCCTTGATCTCACTTGTAGCCCAGGCTGGTATTGAGCTCCCAACAATCCTCCTACCTCAGGCTCCCAGGTGCTGGGACTACAGGCCAGTGCCACTACACCTGTCTGAGTGCATATTTCTGAAGTAGGATGTATATATAACAAAATTTGTTTCAGTCATCGAAAGTGTTGATACTAAATCAAGATAGCAAGTTTAAACTTTTGTGTATATGTTAGTGTGCATGTCTATATTTACAAAAATCTCAATTTATTTATTTATTTATTTATTTTTATTTTAACAATAAAAATGAAGACATATTAACAAACACACAGACATAAACAAAATAACACAAGTACAATAAAAGAAATATAGTATTTCAAACAAGGTGTTAAGAAATTCACAATAGTTGTTGTATTTGTTATATGAAAGTATTGACGTGTACATATATCTCTAAACTATATGATGCAATAATTTTATATGAATACATGTAATTTATTGATTATATATAAATGAGAAAGGAAGGGAAAGAGAGTAAGTTAGCTATGACTGAAAAAGCAAAATTCTTTTAGAATTATCAGGCCACGATGACAGATCCAGGCAGCATCAGGTACAGAGGTAACACAAACAATGCTTTTCCAAGGAGAGTCTGAAAAGTTATCATAACAACAATTTCTTTGAATGACACTTTCCTCTTCATCCATGAAGTAATAGATTCAGAAGAAAATAGTCTCTCAATATGATAATTTGATACTCATTTAAGTATTTAAAAAAGATATTCTTAGCAAAATGTGAATAAGATAAATTTCGTTAACATAAGACCTAATACTTCAAGCAAATATCATTAATAGTATAAAAATGATAAAATAGTTACCATTAATATGAGTAAGTTGTTGATGTTTTATATATATATATATATATATATATATATAATTTTCCCATTACATGTTGTCCTTATAGTACAGTAAGACAATGGTAAGTAGGAATTTAAAATGTTCATGTCAAACAGAAAGAAAACATCAAAATTTCGTATGAGACCTTTAAAAAGCATAAGATAAGCAACTGAACTGAATGCAAGATAAACACTTAAAATGGGTTATTTTTACATATCAGCAATTGAAGATATACCATTGAAGTAAATAATTATGACAATAAATGCATTTAAATGCATGATATTTTGAGAAATATATATATGTTTTTAAAAGTATTATATTCACACATTAAAAAGGCAAGATATTAATGGGATGGTCAACAGAACATTTATAAAAACCACATGTATATTTTCTTTTTAATAGACTTTTAAGAACAAGTTTGAAATTTCATATAAAATTTTCAAAGAATGGACAAAATAATTTTGCAAAATAAAATATTGGACTTTCTTGTCAGATTTTGATACTATATGAAAGCTAGTCATTAGAGCAATGTTATTAGAGAACCAAGAAAAAGAAAGAGACCTGAGGCTGAGGCAGAAAGATCTTTGCAAGTTCAAGACCAGCCTGGCCTACAAATTGAGCTCAAGTCCAGCCTGGACTGCGTAGTGAGGACCTGTCCCACAGAGAAGAGAAAAGTAAGAGACTAATAATTGCGAAAAAAAAGGATCTGAGATGTAAACGCACAAATTTATAGAATTCACAGATGACACAGGTAACTATAGGTCAGTGAGGACATTTTTTTTTCTTTTTATATATAAACCCATATACAGACATGCTAATTTAGTCAGACAATTAATCCTCTCAACAACAGAAAAAACACAAAAACCAAAAATCCAAAGACAAAAAACAAAACAGGCAAAAATCAACAACAGCAACAACAACAACAACAACAAAAACACACCAATAGTTGCTGCTTTACATATTGATATCTTCGAAGTGTGTGTTCAGGATAACACATACAGACATACAAGATTGATCAAATAACCCGTCGTCAATTATTGCTTAGCATTAAGTGATATAATACAATAGTAGAACCATGTTAGCCCTCCTGCATATATGCATATTCATATATACATACATACATTTTTGTCTCTTTCTTTTCTCCTTTCCTTCGTCCCATCTGTTCTTTGTTTTAGAACAGATTTCCTTCATGTCTCTTAGTTTATATTCCCACCCTCGGGTTCTTACACCAGTGATACAATACGTTGCCTGCACATGTATCGCTGATTTATTTCACT
>PVLD010007062.1:0-94537 GCA_004027595.1 Dinomys branickii
CCCATAGCACGACGACAGGGTGGAGCCGGGCCGTCCGCTGTGAGCATATGTGCTTTCCCACCTCCAACCATGGCAGTTTGTATACACCCCTGTATGTTATAGTATAGTCTGAGGCAGCTATATCTCTTCCCAAGGTGAGAGTCCAAGGATATAGATAAACCCAGGAGTACAGTTATTATCACAGGGAAGATAACTGATTAAGTGGTAGGGCAACAGAGATGAGGGAGGAGAGAAAACGAACTGATGAAAAGGGCCATCATCTGTGTAACCTGAGTAACAAAGATGAAAGTAACATTATGTAGGACAGCATCCAGAGCTAATTCCCTTCTATGTTCTCTATAATTCTGTATTTCCTAAGCCGTTTTTGTATTAGCAGAAGTGAAGATAACTTTATATTATACAGCATCCAATGCAAATTGCCTACTATCTTATCTATAATTTGGTATTTCCTTTAATGTTTTTGTGTTAACTAATGTGAAAATAACTATGTAATACAACATCCAGTTCTAGTTCCCTACTATATTCTGTATAACTTTGTATTCTCTGTATTGTTTATGGCTTTCCTGGTTCATATGTTTCCATTCTTTTGTCTTTAAAATAAAATTTAAAAAAGTTTAAAAAAAAAGAAAAACAAAAAGAAAATACTATATTGAACAGGAGAGTGATGGTGGACATCCTTGTCTTATTCCTGATTTTAGAGGAAAACGTTTCAGTCTTCTTCATTTACTATTATGTTGGGAGTATATTTGTCATAAATGGCTTGTATCAGATAAAGTCCTTACAAACCTATTTCTTCAGGTTTTAAAAAGTCTTGAATGAATTTTGGATTTTGTCAAAGGCTTTTTGTGTCTGTTCATGATCATGTGATTTTTGTCCTTGCTTCTGTATGCATGTTACATTACATTTATTGTTTTGCTTAGGTTGAACCAGCCTTGTATCCTTGGGATGAAGCATCCTTAGTCATGATATATGATCATTGTAATGATTTGTTGTATTCTACTTGCCAGTGGCTTGTAGATCTTTGCATCTATGTTTATGAAAGTACATGTCCTGTAGTTTTTCATTTTATTTGATTCACTGTCTAGTTTGGGAATCAAGGTGATGCTCTCTTCCAGGAATGAGTTTGGAATTATTCCTCTTTCAATTTCATTAGACTTTGAGGAATATTTGAGTTACATCTTCCTGGAAGTTCCTGTAGGATTCAATGGTTAACCCATGGGTGCCTGGGATTTTCTTAGTTGGTAGCTTTTTTTTAAATGCCTCAATTTTATTACCTATTATTATTCAGGGTTTTATAAACTCTTCTCAGTTGTTATGATAATATGTACATGTCCAGAAATAAATCAGCTTTTTCAGGATTTTCAATTTTATTGGAGTGCAGATTTTTGAAGTTGACACTAATAATCTTCTGGATTTCAGTAGTGTCCATTGTGAGTTTTAACTTTTTCATTTACAATTGCATTAATTTTGGTCTTTTCTTTCCCTTTTTAGGTAAGATTAGATAAGGGTTTGTCTATATTTTCTATTCTTTCAAAGAACCAGCACTTTGCTTCATTGATTCTTTGTGTTTTCTAAGTCTCAGTTTCATTAACTTGTGCTTTGATTTTTATAATTTCCTTCCTTGTACAAGCCTTGCATTTGGATAGTTCTTTTTTCTAGGATCTTGAGGTATATCATTTGGTTATTTATTTGGGCTCACTCTGTTTTTCTGATGTGCCTTTTCACAGCTATAAATTTTCTTCTTAAGGATATTTCCATTGTGTCCCATAAATTTTGGTATGTGGTGCAGGTATACCTGTCTAATTTCTTCTGTGACCCATTGATTATTTGACTGTATTATTTAATATCTATATTTTTTCATGATTTCTGTGGTTTCTTTTGCCACTTATTTCTAGTTTCATAGACTTATGATCTTATAATATGCATGAGATAATTTCAATCCTTTTGTATTTATTTTGTTTTAGAAGACACTTTATTAGTAAGGAAGAAAATGCAGAAGAGAGAATGCTGCCCCTCACATGTCACCTCACGTGTGAGGTGAGGGCGGGGCAACTGGATGGCTGTTGCTCTTTCTATATTTATTTAAGCACACTTATGGGCTAGTATGTAGCATGTTTTAGAGAGGAATTGTATTCTGTTTTTAGGTGAACTCTGTAGATATCTATTAAGTCCACTTGTTTGAATGTATTGCAACTCTGATTTATTTTGTTGGTTTTGGTCTAGATGACCTACTGTGACAGTGAGGTGTTGAGGTTCCCCACCATAATTATGTTGGTGTTTACCTGATCTTTTATGTCCAATAGTATTTGTTTTATTGACACTGAGTACACTGGGTTTCAGTGCACATATATTTATATTTATATTATTTATTTGTTATTTATCCCTGTTGTATTGTTCTCTTAACCAATATGTTGCAACTTTCTTTGCCTTTTCTGATCAGTTTTGGCTTGAAGTCCATTTTGTCTAAAAACAGTATAGCTACTGTTGCAACTGTTTCTTGTGACCCTTTATCACCCAGTCACTGCGGTAGGGTGCCCTAAAGTGTAGTTGTTCTGTAGTTGTCCTCTAAGGCATAGAGAACAACTAAAGTGCAGTTCTTTTGTAGTTACTTGTTCTCTAGTTGAGCCTTAAATAATTGACTCTTTCCCAAAAGGTCTCTTGATTAAATAGGCTCCAGTATAATGGCACTGCAATGGATTGCTTCCAAATCTAGCCTGCCATGCAGAGAAGCTACTTTCAGAGTAAAACTCACCTTGTTTTTGCAGTTTGCACTAACCAGGGGCTTTTGTGGGGCTGGCATTGCCAGCCCAGTCTATTATTTCTCACTGGAGTTGCTGACCTCTCCAGGCTTACCCAGTGTATAGCTGATGCTATTTTCAGTATTTAAACTTTTGTGGCGGATAAGATAATTCGCTATTGTTCTGGGCGTATGGAGGGAGGGAGGGAAAGAGGGAAGAAGAGAGATAGAGAAAGAGAGAGACTACCAGAGTAAGACACCACACCTGAAAGGCTTCTGTGCAGGGCACAGTGGGTTGATCAAGGAGAGGAAAGTCCTGGGAAGGTGCCTCGCTGTTGCGGTGGTGTTTAGGGAGACGAAGAGTAATGAGAACATACCGAGGACGACAGGCCCAGGAGCATGGCTGTTGTATGTCTGGAAGATCAGTTGTTGATTACTCAATAGTTTGTCTGCAGGTTCCCTCTAACCTGGGTCAGTTTGCTCTTCCTAACAGATTTTTGGATTTTCAAAGTTATGTTCAACACTAAGCTTAGTGTTATATATAAAGATCAGGGTTTGAGGAACTGAGGGATCACTGTTTGGTTCAAGGGCCAACTTCATTCCTTCAGGTCAATCCTTAGGCAAATCACGTAACCTCTTGGAGCACTTGTTCCCAACCTATGAAAAGCAGCAGTACACCGGAACCTTGACATTAGAGAGGGGCAGACCACCAAGGCTCCATAAATCCTCATGTTTTGAAATGCCATTCTATCCCGACATTTATTTTCAGACTTCAATAAATTGTAAAAGTCAAAATATTAATGCTCAAATTAACATGTGCTTAATTAACATACAATTTGAGAAATTTTGACATGTATATGCCTGTGAAATCATTACTGAGTGAAGCTAGTGCACATAGCCATTGTCCTTGAAGTACCCTCATACCCTTTCATAATTCCTTCTGACATCCCCAACCTCCTACCTTCTAGCCCTGTGGGGGCGAACCTCTCACATGCATGCCACAGCGGGCTGTTCGTATCATTGAAAGCTCTCAAAGCTTCGCCACCACTGCATTCATGCATTATAATGTAGGTTACTCTTCAGAACCTCAATGAGTCTAATCTTTACTGGTATCAAGTGAACAAGTTATGGTAGGATGTGAGCATCATCCGTTGACTGTTTGTTCAATTTTTAAAGCCTCTTTGCCACATTTTGTCAGAGCATAAGCAATTCAAGTATATAACTCAGAAAAATTAAGAATTCATTAGTGTTATATACCTTGTATGCTGTTTGTGATTGTCTAGAAATGCATGGTGCATCTCTGACTTCATGGATTGTTTCAAGACAAATGCAATAATGTATGTCAAAGTCCCCCATGAGCCACAATGTACTATCCTAACAAAAAGTACAATTTTTACTGTGTGAGTCACTGCTTTTCTTATAAATCCTGGTACAGTCATGCAGATTAATCACTGAGTAGCACACATAGTTCCTCCAAGTCTGGTATTAATCATTAAAATCACTAATTGGATGTCCTTGTAAGGGCTCCGTTGTGTTTATTGACCTGATGGAACTGCTTCACATTGACCTTAAGAAAACAAAAGTGAAATGATCATGGAGAAATCTTTCAGAGATTTCTGAACAAATGTAGTAAATACAAGTCATTATCTCAATGAGTAATATCAGACTAGAAAATATAGCAAACAAAATAAACCATGTCCCTATTCTATTTTCTCTCTGTTTATCCTCAGGTACTATGTTTAAAAGCCCCCTTTACCTGTGATACCTGTATGAAGGAGAGAGTGCTAGGCCAAGGACAATAGCATGAAGTGTACCGTGTGGTGTCAGGGGTGTTTATGTTTTTCTTTCTTTTTTTGGGGGGGGTACTGGGGATCGAACTCAGGTCCCTGCACTTGCTAGGCAGGTGCTTATTCCACTGAGCTATATCCCCAGCTATTTTTTTTTTTTTTTTTTTTTTTTGCAGTACTAGGGATTGAACTCAGGACCCTGCGCTTGCTAGGCAGGCGCTTATTCCACTGAGCTATATCCCCAGCCCCAGGGGTGTTTATGGAACTTGGTTAAATATAACCTGGATAGCTCCCTGAGACTGTGTTGTCTTGGAGTATTTGCCATATAGGAAACTGAAGCAAAGCTCACTTACAATCTTAGTTGTATTCAGGGCTTTTCACTTGACCTAAGAAAGTAATCCATAAAAAGTACAGACTTCTCTCCTTAACTTTCAGAGTTAAGATTCTAACTGTTCTTTTAACAGTAATTCACAATGGTAAAAGTTACAGAGAAGAGATTAGGGGACTGAAAAGTCACCTAGGGACAGGTTTACTTCTAATGTCATTAATAGATAAGTATACAGATAAATAAAATGTAAGGCCAGATAGGAGTGTCCAATGCCTTTAAACAGCAATACAATGGCTGCTAAAATAGTAAGGATGAACACTGTGCTGTGCAGTATTAGCTCCCGTGCAGAGATGACTTCCTGAGGGGGCGCGTAGGGAAGAGGAGAAAAGAGCAGATTGTAATTGGGAAGAGCATGGTTGGCACCCTCCTCTTCCATGTCCCTGTTTCCACATCCCAAGGTCTTTCTTGTGCCTTGCAAAAAACAGGAATAAAGTTATTTAAAGGGTTTGAGGCTTTTAAGGGAACTTGCCCATTTTTTTGTGAAGAAGATATATTGGACAGGATGAGTAATCAATGGAAAGATAGGTTTGATCTCATCTATAAGTTGTGATCAGTTCCTCAAATTCAATCCTTTTTGAGTCTTGCTTATATGTATGTCAAAGTGGGGTCTAAGTGCCAAGTTTTAATCAATTGATTTGTTTGGGAGGTGTTGTTGCCTTTTAGCATTTACTGAGAAATGCAGCCTGGCTTCTTTGCTAGCCACAGGGAAGGGCTAGGTGCTGAGCGAGGCCTCTCCGACACAGAAGCCCCCACCTGAACAGCCCTGCATTGTTCCTGTACATTAGCCGGTGAGACAGGAAGACCCGCAATCTAAAGCCAGTTTGGTCCAGTCACTTCCAGCATTGGTGAGGGAACAGCACTTTCTTCTCAGCACTTACTGTGAACCCTCTCCTAAATGCTTACATGCACAATCCCACTGAACAATCGTGTCTGCTGACTGATGCAGCAGTTACTGTAATCTCGATGTTTATATGCCGTAATGGGGAATGGCAGGAAGAAAAAGCAAATTCTGGAAGGTCACACGGTAAGTGACGGAATAGAGCTAGGTGTGTAGCACTGGGTTCCAATCTCCTCTCCACTCACCTATCGGGCCGCCTCCTTACCTGTAATCACTCAATGCGTTAATCTTGGGATCACGAGCCTCAGCCACGGTGCTGCCTCCCCACTGGCAGCACAGGAGTGACATTTCTGGGCCATTCCTGTTTAATGACTTCACAGAGCGACTAAAGCACCACAGAACATTGTGTAGAGTTATCTGGATTCAGGAGAGGGTATAGAAATCGTCCACGGCCTGGGGAGAAACACAATCCCACACAAACTCAGGGCTGCTTTGAGCACCTCAGAGATCTCTCTGGTTTCTCAAGATTGTCTCATAAAACAACTTTGGATCCATAATTCAAATGTTTGTGGAAAATATGTGCAGAAGTGAGTCTGCAAAACAAACAAACAAACCCCCAAACAAAACTAAGTAAACCTCAAAAGTTTCTTTCAGCTTTTCCAGACTTTTTTTTAACTTGATACTTTGAGGGCCTGATTCCATTAATAATTGCTGGTTATTTTGAAAGAAAGAACACCTGTTAATTAAGTCTATAACTAGCTACTTTTAAAATAGTTGACCTTGGACTCATTTAGTCCTGCCCTGGGTAAAGAGCAATAACAACAACAATAATAATAACTTTATTTGTGGTTTAGCATAATCTCAACCTTTGTTTTATTTCTCGCTTTCCTTATTATCCACGCCATGCTGTACAGCCGTAAGCCTCTGCAATCCATTTTAGTAAGGCAAACAAATAAACTTCTTTCATAGCAGTGTTGGAGAATAAGAAAATACTTTTGAATTTGTAGAATGCTATATATATGTACACAGCCTGCCATTTATTCCTCCTTCTTAAAATGCCCTTTCTTCCAATCCGCACCTAATAAGTTTTTTCTCAAATATTTTATGGTATTTCTTTGAATTCTAGTTAACTCTAATTTTATGGGCATAAGTGTTGATCATTCTTTGATTTAAAATTACTTTCACTTGTCATTTGTGTTCATGTATATATGCTTGCTCTCCTCCATTATAGTAATAATATTTTTTCTAGAGATTTTTCCCCTTTCAACTGAACCTGATTTTTATTTTCCTAGCATAATCTGTCATTTCTTCTGCTCTTTCTCACTTTGCTTTCATAGAAGGAGAAAAATCAGAGCTCTTTGATTACACTTTAATCATTTTATCTCCATTCACTTACAGAAAAGGAGCCATTACATATTTTCTGAGATCAAAATATAATCAGGTTTTCACCCTTTGGCAATTCAATACTGTTGGGAAATTGTTCTGTTTATGAGTCTGTCACAGAAGAATGCATCTCAGTCTTGCAATTCTCAGAGTAAAGAGCCCAACAGGATGATATAAGTGAGAGACCACTCCAGTGGACACACTTTTCTCTTGACCATGTATGATTTTTCCAGGGCAAAGTCACAGATTGTGTAACTCAGTCTCAGAGAAGATGAACAGAAGGACAATTCCTCATAGAGGTGAGAAAATTGAGATTATTATGTCCCTTGTGGGATATTGCAACTTTTAAATACATACAGTACTTAGTATTAGAAGAACATCTGCATGGATAAATACAAGTCCAATTAATAAAATATAATGTCACTGAAATCACACATATTGGAAATTGGTAAAAAAGTCAAACTGAAGAATTTCTAAATGAAATTTTAAAAGATCCATTAAATCGTGAATTAATTTCTTGCCATGACCCACGTACAGTAAAAAGATGGGTAACAGGGAAAACTGTGCTGGAAAATATTCACTCTTTCAACAATGAATGCCCCTACACATACTGAGTTGCTAACAAGTTTGAGACTTTTTAAAAAAATTACAGAGTGACAGTCAATATTGGCATAGTATTTGTCTTACTGCAGTGATGGGAATCCAGTTCTTAGTTTAAGAAGGTTCACTTTGATCACATACTCATATTCACCTAGGTTAATTGATGCTGAGACAAAACCAATCTCTGTAATAGATTTGTTCAACACTTTGTAGAATAAGAACACTGGAGACGTGTAAAATAGAGTCCTTTGGAGTCTGCACAGCCACTGACCCTTGGGAATGCCTGTATTTTCCTGGTGGTTATTATAGGGTGCTGCCCATGCTTTATCACATCCTCTGTCCTTGGGCTTCTCTCCTTAAAACAATGGAAGTGGGGCACATTCGCCAGCCTTGCTGAAGTGCTGGTGGCATAGCAGGCACTGTGCTCTGTCTTCTTACCCTCCTAGAAGGTCAATGAATTAACATCCACAAAGGAGATGCCAGATGTTGGCCTGACTGCATGCTGCCTTCTGTGTGGTGGGTGAGACTTGTCTAAATCTAGGGGGAAGGCAGGAATGGTTCTTCAGACCATAGAATGAAATCCAAAGCCTGCCTACTAGCAGCACTGTAACCCTGCAGGCTAATTTATTTGCTCTTCTATAAAACACAGACACTAACAGAACTGACTCTTAGGGTTGTAATGAGGCTTAGTGAAAAGATTAAGTAAGTTCTTTAGTAGAATGTCTGCTGTTCAATTAAAAAATCACAAGTAGAAATTACGATAATATAATTACATTTTATTTGTCATGGGAATGTTTCCTAGTAGTGATATGATAGAGCCTTGTCTCTTCTAACTATAAACCTAAGAGGATGCTGACTCGGAACAAAAGTGAACCACTGGCGTAGGGCCCAGCTTTAGGCACTGGAGGCCGCCTGTATCTAACTTACCTCAGTATCGTTCCTGACATCTCTCTGGCTCTCATACAAGGACGACAGGTGGAGGAAGTCAGTCCCAGTTTCTTCTGTGCAGCATAGAAGGCAAACTGAGTTAGGACCTGTGAGGATGCTTCTTGGAATAGAACAGTCAGTGGTCCCAAACTGGGCCTGAGGACACAGATAGGGGCTGTGACACTTCCATGCTACGGTGGGGCTTCATGGTGATAAGGCCAGATGGATCAGAGCAACTCAAGTCCCCCCAGGGATGAAAGACAGCCCCAACAGGATGGCCATGCTTGCTGGGCATGAGCGGAGAGGGACTAGGGCAACCAGAGAGCATGATCTCTTAGGAATGGACCCAGTGAGAGTCCCTGTCCCCCAGGGGCTCCCAGAACCAGTGTTGTCTGTCATGCAAAGACTACATCCCTGGCTGGACCTTGGGAATACTTCACAGGGTTGTGGGCCTTTCTGCTCAATCATGTGAACCTCTGTGGACTCGTGGACGTCTCAGCAAGGACACAGATCCCTTTTCGCCCCCTCCCACCCCTCATGGAAAGCTCTTTATTGTATTATAAGCTATAAACATTCTAATCACATTAACCATTTTACTTGTGGGACTGTGCTATTGTACTACTACTACTAATAATAAATCTGACTTAACATTTATGATGCCCAGGGGATACCTAATGCTGCATTAAATCTTTCCTCTTCTATTATGCTTTGTGTTTGTCCTTTCCTAATACTTGAAGAGAGGTGGCTTTCTTAAGGATTCCACCAGGAGAAATTTAATTTTCTTTAAACTTTGATAAGATTATAGCTGAGGGCATTTAATGGATTTTTATTGAAAATTAATATCTGACATATAACTGAGTAGTAGAAAATCATGCGACAGTCCTAGTAAATGCCAAAGTAGTCTTATGGGAGGGTGGCCTCGCTGAATTCATGATCTTTCCCCCCACACTCACTGCTCTCAAAGTGAAGAACTGTGTCACAGGTTAGTCAGCTTTCCAGCGTGGTGACAAAATACCTAAGACAATCAACTTAAAAGGAGGAAATATCATTTTTGTTTCATAGTTCCAGAGCTATGAGTCCACATTTACTTGGTTCCATTGTTTGGGAGACTGCAGCAAAGATCATGGGACACAGCATGTGTTAAAGCAAAGCTTTTCACCTTGTGGAAGCCAGGAAGCAAAGAGGATGAAGAAAAGGCTGGGCCCTGGTCCCCTTCAAGCGCACAACGCTAGTATCAACCGTTCTTCCGCCAAGCCCCATCTCGGAAAGCTTCCCTCTCCTCTGCAAAGCATCCTTAACTGGGACCAGGCCTTCGTAGTTGCCTATTTTATAATACATGAACCTGACTCCTAATCAACTGATTGCAGTAGAAGTGAGCCCCTGAATGGGGACTCAGGCAGAGATGCCAACTCTTTAAGGGACTAGGCTTACCCAAGTTAATTGCATACTGGGGCATCCTAGGAAAAGGTGTGTGGAGGACCACCTGGACGACTCTCCTTGAAAGAAGAGCAGTTATCTCCTGGCCCTAGTTCCGTGTATTGATATGCACAGATCTGGCTGGGACTTTTCCTTATCCTTTCAATTGGCTTTAAGCGATGCAGGTTGGTCCAGCTGCGGTGCTGATGGTTTTCGAAGCAAAGATGACAGGGCAGTACTTCCCTGTGCCCCCTGGCTCCCTGCAAAAACCATGTGTGAGCTGAGTCGGGAAGCAGAGCTGAGATCCATGCTGTTGGCTGGGATTGAACCTCGAGATAGAGGCTATGACTTCCCGGGGCATAAAAATTACACATTAGAGCTAAAGCACAGATCCTAAAACATTAAATACTATCTCAATTGTGTCATGCAGATTACTCTTTCTGCATGTTCTTCTCTGCATATTGCAAAGGTGATTTCAGGCCTCCTACCTAGCCCACCTCACAGCATTCACGTACTTCCTGCCATTCTCACAGTCACTCATCCTCAAGCCACTACTTTCTTCATGAATTAATAACACCCAGGCGTATCAGTCAGAGTTTACTAGAGAAACAGATATAATACAAGATATACAAATGTACAAGAAATTACAAATTTGGCTTACAACAGTCAGCTACAGGGTAAGATGAGGAAGTGTGCAGAGTGTATCTACACACTGGAGATTGAAGAGCCAGCCCCAGGCCTGGAGCTCACTGCAGTGTCCATGCAAGTCTGCATCAAGTGTTGCTGGTTCTGCCACAAAATGCTAATGAATCTATGATGAAGGCTGGAGAGCGAACACCAGAAGGCTGAAGAGTCCCAGATGGAAGCCGAACAGTCTGCACCAGAAGCCAGGAGACGACCAAGCTGAAGGTGAAGCCTGGAACTCCTCTGAAGAACCAGCAGCCAGTCCTTCCTCAATTCCTTTTTTATGCAGTCTACCAGCTCTGGGGACGTACGGGTGGTCCTCTGCACCCACACCCTCTGCATGCCTTCTTACACATGTTTAGGATGAATACAAAGTTAAGTACCCTGGCTCCCTTCTGAGTCACATAGTTAACCTTCTAAACTTCTCAAATTAACACAATAAACAACATCCCGAAGGGTAAGGGCGTGTCCTTTTTACCCCAAGATGCAGAACTGCTGAGTCACTTAGCCAAACCTCTAGACTCCCCAAGTTGACACAATGTATCAACCATAACACCAGGTTTGGCCCTGGGTGGAGGCCTTTGTTCCTGTCAGCTATCATCGTGGCTAGATTTAGGACTCCTTGGTGTCTCGTAATTACAAATATGCCTTAGTGTCTTTGTTCTTGCCGTGGGTTGCCCTGGAAGTGGGAGATTGGAATTAACTCAATAGAATTCCAATAAATTTTCCATGGGATTACAAATATAAACCACAAGAGAGCAGGCAATCATGAGGAATGAGAAGGGCTCACTATAAAAGTTGGTGAGAAGAAAGAATTCAATAGACATAAAAATTGGAGCAGAGCTGTAGGAAACATGCCAATACTCCCATCCTGAGAAGAGCAGGATTCCAATCTGGCCTTACATTGTGAGATACACCTCAGATTCAAGCAACTAATGATACTACTTTGCCTCAGTTAGCTTGACTTGTTAATTTTATCTTTGGTATTTGCTGCCAGAGTAACCTTAATGAAGGAAATCAATATTCCAGGTAAAACTATGAGGACTGCTGGTGTTTGTTGTGGTGGGAGTAAAGGTAGGGAAGGAGCAGGTCTCTATTGTCCCATTTTAGGCTGGGGCTTTGCCTTCAGCTTGGGCTTCAAAAGTGTGCTTCCCTACAAGAGGTTCTGGAGAAGAAAATACTTTGACTCCGAGTTCCTCTAAAGAACTGGCACTGTGAGATATGTGAAACTTTAGACAAACAAGAGCTTTCCTTTCAAAATATGTGTTCCCTTGTGTTGTTAGAACTGAAGTCTTGATTGTACCTGTGGGGGCCAACAGCTCTTTTGTTTTGGAAAAACACCCCATAGGTTTTGCAAAGTTAAAGCCCAGATTCTGTGTTGGACAGGAGACAGTGAGAAGCTGAGCTGCGCCCCATAGTTAGGTCCAAAGTTGTCTTTCCCATGGGTAAAATAGCATCCCTGAGATTATGTGTGAGGGGAGGCTGGTTTGTGTTGACAAGTGATGGAAAAAATTGACTTTCTGTTTGTGCTGTTTCCTGCCCTTGCCGTTGTAAGAAGCAGACTTAGGGGAAAGAAAACTGCCTGGGTTTGAGTCCTGGCTCTGTCCTTCTATTGTTCAGAGTCCAGGGAGGAGATAGAGCCACTCCAGTTGTTGCACAGAAATAATTGTAATAATAAGACTTACTAATTAGGCATACAGTTGTAACTGTATGAACAAGTGAGTAAAAGGGTTCCCCTGAGGTGACAACTAAAAGAAGCAGCTCTTACCTCTAGGACTGTAGAAACAAAACAAAGAGGTCGGGGTTGGGGGCCAGCTCACCCTGGATGAAAGAACTGAAACTGTGAGTGAAATGAACCATTTCTTTTTATAAGCTGATTGTCTTGGGTTTTGCTACAGTAATGCAAAGCTGACTAACACACCACTCTTATGCCTTTACAAAGAAGGAAAGACTTCTCTTTTCACTGCTAGGGCCATGAGTGAGGTTCCTCAGGGAAAAGGACTTCTACACAAAATATGGGGGCAGGGGATATTGTTTTGTACCAGGCTCCTGCAACACACCAGGCTAAACCAGAACAATCTTTTGTGCTAGATGTAAAAAATCAGAACTGGACTCAAAACAAACCACTTTACAAAAGTATTAGCTTCACAGCAGCCAATGAGAAAGGGCCCAGTCTATTTTAATCAGCATGATAAGGAAGTCTCCTCTGCTTTTTAACCTTATAAGGAAAGAAACTTTGAGGCCAATCCCTTTGTCCCTTGTTTTGTTTTCTTCAGCCATTTTTTTGCCCGTGAAGCTAACTTGTTCTGCACAGCTCATTAGAACACCGATTTTATTTTGTAGAATGAGCTGTTGTCTAATTCTCGAATCACTGCTAAAAGTCAATTAGTCTTTAATTTTTTTAGTTTAAGTTTTTACTTTTAGTGTATACTTATGGTATATAATAATTGCATTCACATTCAGGGATTGGTACCTATATGTATCACACCTTGATTTTTTTTCTTCCCTTTTCCTCTACCAATCTCTCTCCTTCCTTGCTCAGATCCCCTTCCCATCTCTACAGAATCCACCCCTCCTGTTTTTCTTTACCTTTTCTATTTTGCTCTTTAAATTACTTACAATTTGGGTTTCTCGTATTGAAGAAACCATGTAGTATTTAATCTTCTGTGTCTGATTTATTCCACTTAAGCACTATGGTCTCCAGATCCACCCATTTTCCTAAAAAGGACATAAATTATCCATCTTTATGGGTGAGTGACATTTTCCATTCATCTGTTGATATAGAGGCCACTTCCATAATTTAGCTATTGTGAAATGTGCTGCTATAGAAATGACTATATATCATTGCAATATGACATCTTTAACTCTAGATCAAATGGTATTTCTATTTTTAGAAATAGTTTTTAGCTTTTTGCAGTATCTTCCTACTGATTTTCAGAGTGGTTGCACTAGTTTACACTCTCACCAATAATACTGAAGGGTCCCTTTCCTCTCACTACTTTAACAACCTTTGTTGTGTTTTGTGTTCTTGCTGATAACCAGTCTTAGTGGGTAAGGTGGAATCTCAATGTTGTTTTAATCTATATTTCTCTAATAGCCAAAAATGTGAACATTTTTTCATGTACTGCTAGACCATTTATTCTTCTTTGTATATTCTAAATATTAAAACTTCTGTCCAAGGGATAACTGGCAAAAGTTTTTTCCTAGAAAGGGAAATTACATACATATATATAAAGGGAAATTATGTATGTGTGTATATACGGGAGAGCTAACATAGTTGAACTACTAACTTCTATCACTTTACTGAAAGGAACAGTTAATGATTAATTATTTGATCAACCTTTTTTCTTTTATCTTTTAGAGACAGGGTCTCACTCTGCAGTTCAGGCTGGCCTTTAGCTCACTTTGTAGCCCAGGCTGGTCTCGAGCTCCTCCTGCCACTGCCTCCCGAATGCTGGGATTACAGATGTGCGCCACCACACCCGGCTAGTTGATCAGTCTTATCTCTATTTGTTCTCCTTAGAAACCACTTTGAAGATATCAATATGTAATCCAACAACATTGATAATTTCCTAGTACTTTGTAACCGTATTGCTTGTATTTTTATGCTATTTTGTAAATGGATGTCTGTTTGTTAATATGTTTTCCTTCTGTTATTTTAAAAATAAAAAAAAAAACAAAAGACAAAAGTTTTTTTCCTGTTCTGCAGACTCCCTCTTCACTCTATTGCTTCCTTTGCTGTGCAGAATGTTTTTAAGTTGATTTAATCCTATTTGTTGATTCACGGTTTTATTTCTTAGGTAAATGGGGTTATTTTCAGGCAGGAGAGTCCACAGAAGCTGTCAGCGAAATCAGAGGTAGAAGACCCCACAGTGGCATGTGCACACTGGAGAGCGGGGTGATCCGTTATTGTTCAGCCCAAGATGGAAGCTGTGGAACAGGAGGAGTAAAGGAAGCAGCACCAGTCTGAGGTCTGAGGCCCGGACGCTCACTGCAGAGCCCCCTGTGTGAGTCTGCATTGGAGACTGAACAGAGTGGAGGCCGGTGTTCAGAGGTCACGCCAAATACTAGCGCGCCTCCACAATGGAAACGCCCTCCTTCTTCCTCGTTTTAACTCCATCTGTCAGTCTGTTGGCTGGTGCGATCCTGCTCTGAGGTGGGCCTTCCCCCTTCAGTTTGCTGGCCTACGTGCCAACCATACTTTGCATATGGTGTGGTAATATGTCCTTAGTCCTATCACCTTCTTCCAATTTTCAGCTAAAACTTATTACTAATATGTTTCAATCTGGTCTCAGTTCTTTTAATAAAATTAATGGCTGGGCTCATGGCCATCCGTGGGGCGGTGCATGACGGAGAGATCTGAAATCATCTGTGGAAGCTGCTTCTGAGATGAGCAGGGGTGAACTATAGAAAAGCATAGTGAAAAGTAAGTTCCAAATATAGGTCCTGGAGATGGGGTGATAGGGTCCACTTATGAAAAGAAAAGCAAACCACAGACTCCTGAAGCATAGGGCAAAAAGAACTGGGTCAAATAGAATTGGTTGGGAAGGACTTAGACTGAAGTATTATGAAATAATCCAATTAATGAGGGAGCCAGTAAGATATGCACATTTTTATAACATTTAAAAACTAGGGCACTTATGCACAATGTAACAAAATATATTTGGATAAGATTGCTGTGTTAAATATAAATCTGTTTAAGGTCCAACAAACCATAAATCTTTGGGATTATCAATTCCACTTGACAGAAATTGTTTACACTGCAAATCAACAAGTAGCCAAAAGTTAGCAAATAACTTCCGTAGGCTTGGAAATTTTAATCCGTAGCAAGAAAAGCATTAAGCTAAATGTATTTCTCTAGACAATACTTATGGATTATTTGCACCATATTATACTGAAAGGACATGCTTTCTACCTTTTTAGTTTTCAAGTTTTAATGAGTTCTCTGATATTATTTAGGCATTAAAAACTGTAGTAGTTTTTAGAGATCTCGTGTCAGTCAGTAGGACAGCTATGCTAGAAGCCATAGCTACATAGAGCTTTGCTCTCTCTTGGGGTCTTAGGCACTTACTTTTGGCCACTCAGCTACTCTTGGGCTTCTCTGTTGGATCAGATGCATTAAATCACCCTTCGGTGGGTCCCTGCTTAATGGAGGGGTCCTGAGCCCCTAACCATGAACTGGACTGGTCTGTGGCCTGTTAGGAACCAGACTGCACCACAGGAGGTGAGCAGCCTTGAGCGAGCAGAGGCTCACAGATATTTACAGCTGCTCCCCATCGCTCACATTAGTGCCTGAGCGCCGTCTCCTGTCAGATCCATGAAAGATTCTCATAACAGTGCAGACCCTTTTGTGAACTGAGTGTGCCAAGGGTCTTGGTTGTGCACACTTTTCAATCATTTTGGACACACATGGACACACATGCACACACATACATGCATTGTGTGTAGAAAAATTGTCTTCCATAAAACTGGTCCCTGGTGCCCAAAGGTTGGGAATTGCTGCCTTATGCCTAGATTAGATATGCTGGCTTTAACCTTAAATAAACCTTAAATAAACTGTCACGTAGTGTCTTAAAAATTGTTGCCTTTGGGCATTAAATTCTTCCCATATTACTTCTTCATTCATCTTCTATAAATAAAAGATGTATGATATGTGTATTAACAAATTTCATGTGAATATAGTATATAAATGCTATATAAATTAGATGATGTATCTCTAATACAATAGATAGATCTCTATGTACCTGTCTACAAAGTATGTGTAAATACCCATGAGAGATGCTTGGAGGGGTAAAGTTTAACCCAGACATGTGAACAAAATTCAGATTTTTTTCTCAGTGAAATAAGGCCAACAATGGAATAGCAGAAAATTTCAGTAGATAATCTAGTAGCTGCTTCAGCATTTTTTCCCTAACTGCTTCCAACTATTTGTATATTAAGGTCAAATGCTGAGCCCTGAAACTCATTCCTCTAACATGGAGATTCTAAAAGGTCCTTTTGATTAAGTTCAGTTAATGCAGTTGCTGCCAGCGAGCTGCCAGTTCTGTCAAGCTGGTGTGGATTTTGTTTTCTTCCATGCAGAACGTTTATCACTATAAAAGATGATGGAAGGACTTGAATTTGCGACTCTACAGCCACCCATAGGGATCTCTGAGGGAACTGAGAAGCAGATGCCCCAGAAGAGCAAATATAAACAAGAAGAGGGAAAAAAAATATTTCAGAAGTCACACAAGACAGAAAATGTCTACAATAGGATATAAATTCATAGTAACAGAAAATCAAGTGAGGAGCCCCTATGGACTCTTTTGAGGGTAAGGCAGATGAAGCTTCTTTCCGTTATTTATATATTTTAGCAGTAATTCCTTACTGGTTGCATTATTTTTGTTTTATTTAAATAAAAACCTAAGTGTATTAGTCTGTTTTCTGTTTCTACAGTAAAATACCCAAGGTTGGGTTCTTTATGAAAGAGAAGTTTGCTGCACTCACATGTCTGGAGGCTGAAAGTCCAAGATTGAGTGGCTGCACCTGTCCAGTCTGGGGCGAGGGCCTCCCCGGCTGTGTCACAATGGAGGGTATCGCAGCAGGAGTCTGTGTAGAGGACAGAGCACCTAGGGAGATGGAAGCCAGGGAGACTCGGGGCCAGATTTGTCTTTATAAAAACTCATTCTGATGGGAACTAATGCACTCTGTGAGACCACCTTATTCCCTTTCATGTGTAATATCTCCAATGACTTAACTATTTTCCACTAGGCCCTCCACCTAAGGATTCCCCCACTTCTGAATAGAGTACAGTGTTGACTTAGTTGAGACTAAGTCTCTAGCACATCTAAGCGATAGCACTAACAAGTACTAACAAGTATGTGGACTAACAAGTACTAACAAGTTGATGATGATGGAAAGAAAATGCTTTTAAATTTTATCTTATAATAACTTTGTGAATATGGTAGAAAACTCAGAATTTGGTAATAATTGGCAATTAGGAACCCAAAAATATAGAGAGCAAAACAAAAGTTGGATTATGGGTTTTGGGAAATCTTTCTCAAATAGGAAGGGGGAAAAGAGATGGAGGGAGGGAGAGACAGGGGGAAAGAGATAAAAATAGGAGTTAAAGAAAAAACAGAAATAAAAAAGAGATAAAACAGAAATAGAGGTTTTGCAAGTGAGAAAGAGACTAAGATTTGGAAGGAGCAGGGAGGAAGGAGAGGGGTAGGAGGCAAGAAAGGAGTTAAGATGCATTATGTACACGCACCAGCTTCTCACAGGAAGTGCAACCATTATGTACTGCAAACACACACTAATAAAAAGTAGCTGCATGTGAGAAATTTCAATGGCTACTTTAGTAAAGAATTTGAAGCTGCCTATGACAAGATCTTTAGAAAGGAGGAGAATGCTAGCACTAACAACAAATGCTAATAATACTGTTTTGACTGCATAAGAGTTTGTTTAATAATGACTCATTTGAAGCAATTTTTCTGTTACATGGGAAAATGCTAGCAGAATTCTGTACAGAAAAGGGTGTACACTGAATTATATATATAGAATGATCTTAATTAAAGTGAAAAAACTACCCAGAATAAAATTTATGGGATGTATATGAAAATTTTAAAATGATGATAGCTTTGGATTATAGAATATATACATTTTATGTTATTTTGGTAATTACAGCTAAAGTTCAGAAAGAACAGAGAGGCTTTGGGCATTTAGTAGCAGGGAACATAAATATAAAATGCATGAACTCATCCTTACTGTGATAATTTTAAGGAAAAACAGGCAGTTTTCCTGGGATTCAGCTCTGTGAGTTTTTTTTTCACATGGAGTTTTTTTTTTTAGCAAGAAATCAATATCATCTCCAGTGTCTCCTTCAGCACAGAGGCATAGTTATACTGAAAGTGGAATTTATATTATTGTTGGCCTTTCATAAGAACCGAAGACCTAAGAGTGTGGAAGTCAGAGGAGTTTAACCTGGGAGGAATCACACTCAGTGGGTTCTGAGTGCCTAACCTGGCTTAAGAATAGGTCCTGGACCATTGACTTAACCACTAAATCATTAACCAACGTCACAGATAGTGTTAATGACAGAACCAGAATTACACCTGTGTCTCTTGACCAGCTGACCTTACAGTATTGCCCATCCTGCCTTATCCAAAAAGAAGAAATGTGGCAACTACTTCAGCTTATATGATCACTACCCATCACTAACCATCTCACATTCCAAAATACTCCACAGATATATATTCCCTACACTTCCCTCTTCTGTTAAATACTTTTTTATACAGAACTCTTTCTTTCGGCAGGGGACGTGGGGAGAGAAAGGTACCCATGTGGTGTATATGCATGTATTTCTACAACTGACAAAGGCTTGAGACTAGGGCATACTCTATGTCCAAATTTATCCACAAGAGACCAAGCTGGAAACCATTGCTTTTTCAATGATTAATGGAGAGAAATTATGGGGTAACTGATGGGAAATTTACAAGATGCTTTTAATATAATTAAAAATAATGTCTCTGTTGGCTCTTAACTCTTTTCAAAGCCATGTACTGGCCTTTTTCCAGAGCTAACACATTTCATCCACTACAAGGAGAACACATTTAAAGAAAAGGAAAATTCCTTCCATCTTTGAATTCATATTTTTTGACCAAAGAGTAGTTTGTAAAATTTAATATTAGTTTACTTATAATAACATAAAAGAATCACTAGCTTAATCCACTGATATTTTCATGAATGCATGGAACACTTGTGAGCAGAAAGAAACAAATACATTAAATACTGTTTCATTTTATAGATTAGGAAGCTGAGCCCAGAGAGGTTATACATAGCTAATGATTAATCCTATGGTTTTCTTCTCTTTCATCTGAAAAATAATGCTGTAGCATCCATCATGTGTCAGTGGCTCCTAAGGAATGAAAAATTAAAAGCCTTACTTAAAGATTTACAAGCTAGGGGAGGTGAAATCTGTACTAAAACCATTAATTTTTCATAGCTGATGTTATATTTGATTATAGTTATGTTCCTAGAGTCACAGAAGATAAGGAAATGTTGAAATTACCTGAGTGGTCAGGAAAGATTTTCTAGAGTGAATTTTTTTTTTATTTGGACCTTGAATTTATATAGGAGTAGACCAACGTCAGAAACAGGGGTGTGTATTCCAGGCAGAGGGAAGTGAGTGGCACAAGATATTTTTGTTGTTGTTGTTGTGCTGCGGATTGAACTCAGGGCCTTGTGCATCCAAGGCAAGAGGAGCTCTACCACTGGGCCACATCCCCACCCTAAATGGCACAAGACAGAGGCACACACATAGGCGCTTACTTGGTGTATACTAAGGGCTGGAAAAATATTTAGGGACCCACTGAAGGTCTTTAAAAAATCACAAGGTAATGAACTAAGCCAAAGAGACAATGCCTTACAAGAAGGTGGAGATGCTTGCAGGGCTAGTATTGCAGGACCTTGTGATGACTGTGAGGGGTAGGAGAGAAGAAGGCAGAGAGGAAATGACATTTGTGGTTTGAAGGCTGAAATCACGGTGATGCCACACAACTAAACTATGAAACTAAGAGGTGCAGAAGTGGAAAAGATTTGGTTTACCCAGGATGAGACATTTAAAAGGAACATATGTGGAAAATCATTGGAAATCAGCGTCAAACTCAGAAGAAAAGTGGGAGCTGGTGTTTGATTTTATAATCTTTAAGGTAGGGGGAAAGTTGATGGTGGGGCAACAGAAACTAGAAGGGAGTTAAGACTAAGGACCCTGGGGTATACTATAAAGGAGAGGAACTAGGATCAGACATGGTTAGAAAGAAATACCGGCGTGGTAGGAAGACAGCGGAGAGGACAGTGCTGTGTAAGTCGTGCTGGAGGTGACGATGTCTGCTGGGATTAACAGTCACACCAACTCTCAGTAAACCTTGTGATAAAGTGGATTTATTTGCTCATTGGGCAAAATACTTCAGAGCTAAGCCAGGCCTAGAATAGGTGTCTCAGCCATAGATCCAGCATTTCTTTCTCACTCTCAGAAATGCTCCCCCTGGTGTTGTGCTCATCCTCACCCTGTGGGGGAAATGGCTGCCGCAGTTAAGATTCATGAAAACCAAGGCCTCCCACTCAGAGTCCCTCACTTAGGTGTGAGGAACTTACCTCCTCCATTTCCATTAATCTTGCTCTTCCTTTTCGTTGGTTTGACATACCTGTCCTTACACCATTGCCTACGCTAGTAGAATTCTGCAGGCTATTTTGGGCCTGGCTTTGCTCCCTTCCTGCCTTTCTTCTTGCATCTTTTTTGCTTTGCCTTCTTTTCCCTTTTTCGCCCTGTTTTTTCCTAGTACTGGGTTTGAAATAAAGGTCTCACTCTGCTAGGTAAGAGTTCTACCACTGAGTCATATCCCTAGACCCTAAACCACAAATTTTTTTGAGGCAGGTTCTTGTTAAATTGCTCAGATTGGCCTCTAAATTGTGATCTTCCTGCCTCAGCCTCCCAAGAAGCTGGGATGACAGATCTGCTCCACCACACATAGGTAGGTCTGGTTTCCAAACTGATCACAAGCATAGAAGGCAGAGGTTGGGCTCCCCCCGTGAAGAAGGGACTCACTGATCCCTCCTCTGCCTCACTAAGTGCAACAGTGCTAGCCAAGGAGGTGGACATGGGTGGCGGTGGGGTGGGGTTACTTCTGTGAAAGTCAAGGGAAGGAGGCTTCAGAATGAGGGGGTGGTCATTCACAACAAAACTGGAGTTGAGATCAAGTACGATGAGGGTTATAAAGGGACCATCAAGCCTGTCCATCCTTGGATCATTGATCATCGGTGAACTTGGGTGAGGCTTGCCAGGGAAGATCTGTGGTAGCTTTTACACAGCACTCTTGTCTCTCCATGAAGAGGAGAGGTATAAGAAAACAGTTGCAATTCAATGAAACACCCAAGTTTGTTGGGAAATGTTATTGTATTTTGTTGATAAGTTTGTGTTCGCTCATTTCTTCCTAGGTTGAAAGGAAGAAAAGTAATCTTGCATGTAAAAAGACTGACAATTTTGCAAACAGAAAAGAGGACACAAGCAAAAAGAGAGTGACAAGTACCAGTGGTCCAAGAAAAGGTGATCGCTGAAAACACAGGAGTGGAATTCCCAACCACATTTCACTGGGATCCGAACCATCAATTTTTTGGTGTGGTGGTTTGTTTGGGTTCTTGGCTGTGAGGATAAATTGATGTGTTTAATTTCTAAGTTCAACCTTAGCAAGACTGTAGCCACTGTGTACTTGCATTATAATACCTGTACATTAAGAGGGAGAGTCAATTTTTTTCTGAACGTGGCCAACCACTCAGAAGATTGGTAGAGAGAAAGTAATAAGATGTGTTTTGTTAATGTCAGGTCATAGAATTTCCAGATTTCCAATGCCCACTTGAAGTATAAGATACATTTTCAAACTCTAGGCAAAAAAATTTAGTATTATTAATTCTGTGATGATAATAATAATAAAATAATACTCTTAAAGATATCTTCATGCAGCTGACAAGTATCTTTTAATTTTCAGGGAAAGTAATTCTCGTAATAGCCCCTATTTCATTCTTCACTTGTATAGTGTTTTTCACAATTCATTCAATTATCTCCCCCCACTTATAATGATGAAGTGAATTAAGAACAGATGATATTCTTCTTATTTCTTAAATGGGGAAACAGAGTTCTGAAGACTTTCCAAATGATTGGCTGAAAGCTACCAATTATTCTGAATGATGACTTAGTCTGGGCCATAACATTCATAATAAATGGAGATATATGATGTATGATCAAAACGTGCTGAATGCTTAATTTAACACAAACAGTACAGTAAAAGACACATTGTCGTTAATCTTTCTGGAAATTCTCCTCCTCATGTACTTTCCCCATCATTCTTACCAATACCTGCAGCCATTTTGGAAATCCACTTTCCTGAGGGTCCTTTGTTGCACTGTTGCAACTGCCTTCACATCCTGAATCAGTTCAAAATGCTTACCTTGCCTGGTTCTTTTGACTTCGGGGAAACGCCAGAAGTCACAAGGTGCCAGACAGTGACCGTGAGTGAGGGCCCACCATGGGGATTGTTTGAGCTTGCTTTCCTTGCACTTGGCAGCCACATCCACCATGTTTTTATTCACATCTCCTAAAGGCAAGAGAGGACTTTCAGAACTGCTTTAGAAGTGACAGGAATGAGGGGGTGAATGTTTGGGGTGAGGGGGGAATATTTTGAGTGGGTTAATGGCAAAGTATCTTTTTTTGTAATACATTTTATTTATTTATTTTTTTAATTATTTAATTAATTAATTTATTTTTTTTGCGGTACTGGGGATCAAACTCAGGACCCTGCGCTTGCTAGGCAAGCGCTTATTCCACTGAGCTATATCCCCAGCCCCTGTAATACATTTTAAAAAACTTAAACATTCACTGTGTATTTTTATTCCACCCTATAGAAAGGTATAAAGGATGCGACTGGCGGGGGTACACTTTCCCTTGGAAGGAGCCAGCCAGACTTAGGTGAGGGTGTCTTCCAAAGCGAATGGCTGGACTGATGACTGACCCATTGACCCAGGCTCAGCCTAGGGATGAAAATGTGCAGAAAGTTCATTTATACAATGCCAGTTTTTGAAAGGGTTTTAAAGAGCTTTCTTCTACACAGTAACGCCCTAACTTACAACTGAATTCCATTCCAGGAAAACATTCATGGGTCAGGTTTGTTCATAAGTCTGACAAAGTGAGCCTTATACACATTTGACACAAATACACAGTAAAGGATACCCCCCCTCCACACACAAATACCCTGAATAAGCTATTTTTACTTTTGCAGTTACCATGAAGTGATGGCAGTACAGCACCACTGGGATACAGAAGATTGCACGGTTATTGTTTTGGGCTTCCTAGGGTCCCCTCCATATCACCACTGCTTTCCTTTTGATTCCAGACATCCTGGGCTCTGAGTGAGCCCTGTACACTATTGCATTGTACAGTAAGCACATAGCAGCACAGCTGTGGCAATGTCTGGCACACTTATGAGGTTCTTCTGTGATTTGTTACATCCACAAGTGTTCATAATGGAAGATCCATTCATGTCTCTGAAAGTTCGCAACTCAGATGATCCTAAGCTGGGAACTTACTATACTCTTTGCTTTTATTATGAGGATGCCAAGGCCCATGGAATTTCTAGTTGGGTAAGAGGCAAAATCTTACCCACAAATCTGTTGATTCCTAACCCAGTGCTCTCCCTACAACTTTAACTTACAATTTGGAGTCACAATAAGAAGCATAAACCTGAGAGAAAGGCAAGAGCATGAAGGCAGGTAGTGTGGTCCAGAGGTTTACTTCCCCTCAAAACTCAGAGCGTGAAGGAAGTTATTTCCCTAAAGCTCAGGGCAGAGGCTACTGTGTGCACAGCAGGATGAAAGCGTTTCAAGAGTAATAGGTGAGCGTTTCACACTGTAACTTGTTAGAAACATGGCTGATGAACTATGAAGTTAGATATTGGAACATTTCCTACATTCTCTGAAAGGGTACAGAAATATTTGAAAATCTCCTCTAGCATTGATGCAATTTGTCCTGATTTGGGGAGGAGCAGTCAAATATTTTAAACTGCAGATGCTTTCCAGTAATAGACAGCTCCCTTTTGGGAGTTGGGGTAGAGTGGAGCAGGGAATGCAACTAATTTCTGGCTGATTTATTTCCCTTAGAGCAAGAAGCAAATAGCCTTGTTTATTATTAGTCATAGTTATTATACTATTCATAATCTGCTTTCCCATAAGAATACTATTGCCATGATGAATGACAACTTGCATATGGAGCAGAATAAATTTATTGCAGGAAGCATTTATAGTGACATGAACAAGAAATTGGGTCTGCAGTACGTTCAGGCTGCACTGGGCAAGTCTCATTTTCCTCAAGAACTCACCTTAGAAGGGTAAGAATGAGGAGACACATTCTTAACTTGTGTTAGTTTGCAATCTCCCCTGTCTGACAGAGCCATGTCTTATTCATTTTTTAATCTCTCAGAGCTTCACTCATATGACATGATGAAATAAATGGAGAGTAGAATGTGCTGAAAGAAAGTGACTTTTCCATTGCGATTCGCCCCATCACAGTGATTAACGTATTTTGACAGTGATTAACACTTACTTTGTGTTAGAGACTGTTCTGAATATTTTACGCGTGTTAACTCATTCAAACTTCACAATAATCTTGTAAGGTAGGGAGTTTCCTCACCACAGATGTGTATGCAAAGAAAAGTAGACTTAAAAAGACTGGAGAATTTGAAAAATTAAACAATAAAGCTAAGTAAGTTCTACAATGAGATTTAGTGCCAGGCATCATACTAGTTGTAATACTACTGCCTCAATTACACTGCCCCTGCCTCACTCACCCTACTCCCTGCTTGTGTGTGTGTGTGTGTGTGTGTGTGTGTGTGTGTGTTTTCCTCCGAAAGATTAATAATGTATGGCACCATAATTTATTTTACTATTTTCCATTTCCTTGTTGAATTATACTGTGATATTAAATTCTTTCTTTGAAATTTCCCGCCACTGATCTCTCTCTAATCTTGGGTCAATACCATGTCATACTATTATAAAACCTTTTAATATTCTGTTGTCTCATCTCTTCTCATTTCTCTTGTTTTTCAAAAAGTTTTGCTATTTCTTTGCATTATTCTCTCTCTTTTCTTCCCTTATAATGTATTATGTTAAGTACAAGTGATGATCTGGGGTCTTATTACTCTGGTCTTGCTCTAGTCAAAGAAGTTTATACAAAGAATATATAAAGAATTTTATATAGATACAAATAATTTTTTTCTGAGCTCCAGTTAGCTTCTTCTCTGGACCCAGGAGGGTAAGGAACTTGGGAGACCAATTGTTTTGGCTCACATATTAATTATTACGGGTGGTGGCAGCCCTGCTGATTCTATAGGCCAATGTGTCCCGAAAAGAGGGCAGCAAAACGAGGAGGCTAATGAAGCTGGTAGAACAATGATTCAAAGTAATTTAATTTTTTTTTTATTGGATAAGGCTTGGTGATGCCCAGCAGGAAATTTTCTGCAGTTTGAGTACTACAAGTAAGAGAGGCTGCCTTGGGGAAAAGAAGTAGGCATTTTCTGTTTTGACAATAATAACTATGATTTATTCCATGGTGGCTGTGTGCTAGTTGATAGAACTGAGTCTCCTTACCTGTGAGTACAACCAAATGCAAAGCACAAATATTTGGAAGAAAATTCCAGAAAGTTTCAAAAACCAAAACTTGAATTTGCTGCACGCCGAGCACTGTGCTGAATCAGTGTGAACAGAGGCCCTTCATGACCTTGCAGCATTTCACGCGGCCTCAGTCTCTTCTAGCACTTGGGTACTGCTTACTTTGTGCCTTGTTTATGTTCTCTGCAGTTGGGCCAGTGATGGTTGCACCTGTACTGAACACAAAAGATTTTATTTTCTTGTGCTTATTCTCTCAACCACAGTATAGCAACTGCTAACATAGTGTTTACATTACTTCAGGTATCTCAATCTAAGACTAACATGGTGTAAAGTATACAGGGAGTGTGTACAGGCTTATATACAAGTGACACACCAGTCTGCATAAGTGACTTGAGCCTCCAAGCTAAGCACATGCTATGTCATTGAGACTGTATTTTAAAAGCTCCAGGCACTGTGTCCCTTTTGGCCTCCCCAAATCTATGATGTAGGTAGCACCATTCTGTATCTTTTCAGAGACACTGAAATGGAGAAGCAGATCAGCTAACTTATATAGCAACATAATTCTGAGAATTCACACTGGAGTTCAAGTCTAAAATCTTTGAGATGGTTTATAACACCCTCTACAATGAGACCTTTGTCTTCATATCAGTCTCGTTGTATATCACCTAAATTCAACCTCACGGGTTTTTCCTCTCCATTTTCTTAAATGTGTCTTGTTTGCTGTGGCAGACATATAGGTATATATTTTCTAAAGCATTTTTTTTTCTTCTCCCAGCACACAGAAGACTTCCTTTTGCAGCATTCTCTTAGATTTTGGTAGGAACGTGTGACTGATGGAAAGGGCGGGCAAGTGTGTACATCACTCCTTGTGGCACATATGGAATTACTAACCATGATTAAGTCACTTACTGTAACTTCTTTTGTAAAAGGCCAAGTGGTAAATATTTGGGGCTTTTCAGTTTATACTGTCTTTTGCAAATGCTCAACTCTGGAGTTGTAGTGTTAAAATGGCCTGAGGCCCTGTGTCAGTGAATAGGTTTCAGTACAACATTTCTAAAAACAGACACTGGGCAGATCTAGTATGCCAACTCCTGTTCTCTCTGCTTCAGAGTGTCTCTCTCTATCAGGCTAGACTCATGTAGCCTTTGCCTGGTTATGCTGTTGCTCTCCATACCTCAGCCCATGGATTGAATTCAGCTTGTGTCCTCTGAAAGTCCATATGAGTAAAGTCCGACAGGAGGTGGAGGCCAGGCAGTAAGCCCTAGGATCATTAAGGGCATGTGCTCAGAAGGTGTTTTCATGCACGTCTTGGTGTTCTCATGCAGGGTTACAAAAGTCCGAGTTTGGCCCTACTCAGATGTCTCTGCTTCCTAGTTTGAGGTGTGACCACTCGTTCTGGCGCATGCTGCCGTGATTGTTATCTGTCACTCATCAGGTGCTCATCACCGGAACTGAGCCGATGCAGGTGTCATGCCCCTGAGTCTACAAAACCGGAAGAAGAATAAGCCTCCCATTCTTCCTAAGTAGTATGGCTCAGATATTTCATTAAAGTGGGGCAAATCTGACTAAGACCTCTCTGCTGAAAGCACAGTTCCAGCACCAGGAGGATGCTTCCCTTATTTTCCTCCCCTGGGTCCTCTGCCTCCCCATCAGTTGGGTCAGGACTCATTATCACAGGTTCCCATAGCTGTCACCTGCACTTCGTGTTTCATAACAAGCTTCCACTTATAATAATTCCTCTGATGTCTGTCTTCCTCACTGTGTTGAGAGCTTCAGGAGAAAAAGAAGTGACACCTATTCCAGTCCCTATTTTATATAAGAGCCTAGTGCGCGAGCTGGTATGAGGTAGGCACTATAAGTACTTGCTGAGTCAATGGGCCACTACAAGGCATAGGCTGTTAACCGCTGCTGTCAATATACAGAAATTGGGGAAACACATCCTCCCTTCCTCTCATTGCTTCTCTCTCTCCTTGTCCTTTCATCTTTGAGTTCAATGTAGCCGATAGGAAACCAAACCCACAATTATAGTATAATAGTCGTACACTTGAGTGGAGGAATATACCACAGAGCTATTTATCCTCAGGCAAATTTCTTTGGTGTTAATACTCACCTTGTCTCCACCTCACTCAATGCTCTTTCTTTAGGACCGTAAATCTTAGCATGTCATCTCACAGAGTTGATCTCTGTCACAGCTCTGGAACTTCATTCTGCCTTGAGCCCTATAAACAAGAAGAGGCTCTTCCTGAAGTTCTGTCATCACATTGCTCTGACACCTATAAATCGGAAAAGCTTTCAAGTCTTTCCCAGTGTTGTGGATATTAAGTTCATGAACCACTGCAAATGGTCAAATATAGCTTTAGCATGTACCAAGGAGAAGAGACGAGAAAAAGCCTCCTATCGTCAGGCTAGAGAATGAATGCGAGCAATCTTGGCAGCTTAGAGTATCAAAAGAACAAAAAGATGTAGAAAGGATGGCAGAACCACTGGTACGGAACGCGTCTAATAAATCGTTGGTTTGGTTTGATAAAATGCGTAGGCTGGAGAGCACAGACACTGTCATGGGCAAATTCCCAAGGCAGCTAAGATTGCCATAACATTCCTAAGTTATGGCTGAGTGGTGGGGAGTGCTTTTGAGTTTCTGCTTTCATTAAAACAACTAAAATCTTCTTACACTTGTTGGGACATCTTGACAACATAGCTTTTTCTTTCCCAGCTCAAACAGATATTGTTCCGTTTATTTCACGTAGGTATCCCAGCATCATGGATTTCCCGGTGGGATCTGTCGGCCTGGAGCAGGAAGGAGAAGTTCTCAGTCTTGGAAAAGCTTCGAGCATTTGATCAAAAGGCAGCATCAGCTTGTATCCTCCCTTGCCACGTGGTCATGGCAAGTTCACAGGAGTCTGTGTGGTTCGGAGGGGAAGGAGTTGTATGAGGGAGTATGGATTCCTAAAGACCTCTAGTCACTGTATCTTTCACTCTAAGATGTAGTTTAAGAAGTAGCTTACATATTTTTTGGAGACTAGAACTATATTACTTTTCTTTTTTTGTATAGGAAAGCTTCACTGGGCCCACATCAGGAGTTCAGACTATCTGTTCTCAGTTCATTTACAGAAACGAAGCATCCCCTCCAAATTAAGTTACTGAAAAGAAGCTGGAGTCCTTTTTTATTTTAAAGACAATAAAAAAAAAATAAAAACAATACAGAATTTCAAAGCAAGATGATAGGAAATTAACAATGGTTGCTATATTGCATCTTGTTATCTTTAAAGTAGTTGTTCAGATTTCCAGGTGTTTACCTCTGTCAGAGAGAATGGTATGGCTTGTGTCTGGATGCTATGCTGTCATAGGTGGAAGTTTTCAGAGGTGGCTGAATCTAGAGTGTGTGACACTGGGATTGCTTCATGGTGCAATGGTAAAATCAAGGGCATTAGGATTGTAGGTGTGAACACTGCCCATCCTAAGGAGCCTGGATGAGACACAAGGACAGAAAGCTGTGGTAATCCTTTGTTGCTGTGCTACCTTCTGCCTGCCATGGACTGTTTCACCTCTGTGATGCCCCTCTGCCACACTACCCTGCTCTGGAGGCAGCCAGTTATGGACTGAAACCTCTGCAAACTGTGAGCAAAATAAACCTTTCCTCCTTTACCTTTGGGTATTGGGTGTTTTCTCTTAGCATTGAGAAGAGTAACTAAAACTGAAGATCATCAAAATTTTCCAACTGCCTTGTTATCTTTAGAAGGTAAGGGCTCTTTGCAGTGTACCGTAAATGTTTGTGGAATATCTGAATGAATAAATTGTGAGAATGAGCAAGTGAAGGAAGGATGTTTATCAAGATAACCAGCTTAACATCTGGCCTCAGATCCTTTCCTAAGTGGCTCTCTAAGAAAACTAACATGCAGTGCTGCGACCCATCTTCTTCTAAAAACCTCTGGCCTTACTACCTTTGACCGGATGTCAATTATCAAATTATCACTGCCTTCAGCTTCAGAGCAGGGCACCTGTGTTTGCTGTGTTCTGCTCAGCACTCAGGAAGCAAGGACAACGTAGTCATTCTCAACACAGACACAATTAGAGATGTCAGTCACCTTTAAAATGCAAAGCTTCATATTATGCCTTCTGCTGATTCAGGGTGATCATTAGGATAAGTAAACCTCAGGCCTTCAATATATATGGTGAGGCAATTGTAATATGGAACAAAGGAACTTGTTCCCTCTGCTTTGTTGTTTTGTTTTGCAAATATAAACGCTTCTGTGTGCTATAATTTTTTGCAAAACATTTCATTTTTCAGCTAAACTACGGTGTCCAACATATTTCAAGTTAATGATTTGGCATCATAAAATTAAAATCTATTGTCTAATCGCTTTGCAACATTCTTTTTAAAAATCAGAGCACCAGTGATTCTAAAATTGTTTGTTTAAATGTGAAAACAAACAATGACTCTCTGTCTTGGTTGCCTGGTGCCATTGCTGTGTAGGGCTGATGCTGTGGCTCAGAGGAATCCTCTTGTGCTCTATGGCTTAGCTGAGTGCTTCTTCTAACTCATTTACCGTGTTGCTTTCTCCCCTCCTCTCCCTCCTTTCCTTTCCCCTCTTTTCTCTTCCTCTTATTTCCTTCCCTCCTTTTCTGTCTTTCAGACTAGAAAGCAGTAAACAGAAGAGCTACAAAGTCATTCTCCTTACTCCTACCCACATTCATCCATCCTCTAAGTATTCACTGAGTCCCTATTATGTATCAGGCACCTCTAAATACTCATTTCAATTGAACCGGACTGAATTCCTCTATGTAGAATACTCTTTAGTGAAAATATAATAATATTAAGAGTGTCTGCTCTTCTTTGTCCCTCTTTCTTCAACTTAATGCTTCCATGACCACCTTCCCTTTCCTGCCTTGCAGAAAGTCCCTTCCCAGCCCACTGGGACTTTGTTGTCCTCCAGTGCACTTCTGTATGCTAACATAGGACTTGCTGTCAAGAATAGCTCTGATTAGGGATAATGACCAGCTAAAAATGACTTATGGTTGTTTATAGCAGTCTGAGGTTCTTTGCCTTTTAGGGATCAGTAAAGGGAATTTAAAAATAATAAAAAACCAGACAGCAGATGTTTACCTGTGGTAATGGTCTATGAACTAAATAAAACAGGAGATTTTGAAAGAATTTCTGTTAGTATTTGATGCATAAAAGGTGGAGATATTATTATTTAATTAACATTTGATCATTTAAAAACCATTTTAAGAAGTGTTAAAATTAAAATCCCATCTTCTCTATGATGAGATTTTGGGCATACAGGGGGTGACATGGTTTGGGCTCTAGAGGAGCTTAGTAGGTGGGTTCTTATTGCCACTTATGAGTCATGATGGCTTCTCCTAAGCATCTTATATTTTCCCATAGTAGTGAAAAGAGGAACAAATTAAAGGTACAGGTGATTATCAGTGACCTGTCCTCCTGGGCACAGTGTCTGATCCTCTGACAATATGGACAGTGATCCCACATGCTTAATGGATGTCATCCAATCCTACAGAAAGTGTTCATCCTATAGCTTGAGTGCTGGAGCTTTAAACTACTGAGAGATCAAAATGAAGAGCCTTTCCTCTAGGTTTTGAATACCAAGATTGTTCTCTAAAGAGATGTTTTTTTCCTTCTGGCCTTTGCTGAGTTGCAACATTAATTTGCATTCCAACTGAGTGGGAATGCAATGTCTTTTGATAAAAATGTCTTTTGATCATGCACCAATGTGGGGCCATCAGAACACTGATGACATTCAACCACGAAAGAAAACTTGGATGGAAGGATCTCAAAGTGACCTTGTGACAAAAGGGACTTCCGCACACCAGCACATGTCTCAGGCGACGGGCTCACACAATGAGTGGACTGTGACCAGCTGACATTTTATCTGTGAGTCGCTTCTCAAGTATTTGGAGAGGGTGCATTGATCCCACTCGCATGGAAACCCCCAAGAACTCTCATAAAATGCCTGCTTTCATTTGACTTTTGTTAAAACAACTAAACTTCCCTTCTCGCAATTGTTGGGACATCATAACAACCTACTCCTGTATTTTCCAGCTTGCAACCCAAACAAATATTGTTCCATTTATTTCTTGCGGGTATCCCAGCACTATAGCCATACAACTTTTTCTTTTTTTATCATGGAAAAGCATTTTGTAGGACTCCCTGCGGGTGGCAGTATTGCTCACAAGTCCATGATTTATACAAGAAATTAGGCACCTGCTAGGGATCTGATTAAGGAGCATGGCTTTCTATTAGCAAAATGAGCAAAGTATGGAATGGGGACTTCTTTGGGCTCACAGTATACCCAGTGCCCCCAGAGACACCCACTTCAACCTGTGCATGGAGCTTACACATGATGGAAGAAATGCTCGTGTCAACAGAAACATATGGACAAAATGGGCAATGCTGGTATTATTTCAAATAGGCTTGATTCCAGTAATTAATACGGTAATGCTTAGGGTCTAGGGGCCATTCACAGAGATCTGGCTCTGCAAGTCCAGATGATGTCAATTCACCAGGAATTTTCCAGGAGACAGGCTCTCTTACTTTCTTATCCAACTCACCTGTCCAATAATTTGTAATCCATGTGGGTTACTAGTAGATCCCTACTGTCCTTTGAGAGAAATATAGGAAAACTGAACTAACAAGCTACTTCACATGTATTCGTGTGTGAAAGAGAAGATACTCAGACTGATCTGAAGTGGAGTCAAGCAACTTACCACAGTGAAACTCACTGATAATTTTAAATGAGAAAAAAATCATTCCTCATATATTGATTTTGCGGGGGACATACATTTCTTAGGCCCAGCAAAATCAATCAGCTCCTGTCATTAAGGTGCTCATGAAGGTGTTGGACACTTACATGGTAAGGACATGGCAGAGCCACTTAGGTTCTTGGTAGCTGAAGGGCAGACCTGCAGATCAGTGTCCATAGACAGGTCAGTGATATGAGGAAAGCCCCTGGGGATGTGACTCTGGGAATATCCAGGTCTTCCCAGCAGATCTTCAACTGAGAGCATTCCCAGACTTGTTGCTGAGTCACTGTACCTTTTATGGTGTATGGTCACTGGGGTTTTCCAGGTTTCTAGAACATCAAGAGAGAGGAGGCACAGACATTTCTACTTATATTTAAGTAATTAAAATAAGAGAGCATAACTTTCCCCCTGTGCATTGCTTGTTGTAGCAGTTAATTGCCTGATATTGTGTTATACACTTTGACTGAATCACTTAAGAACTTTTCCTTCCAAGTGGCAATTGGTAATACTTTAGATGTCTTGTAGAAAGTAGTGCCAATTGCAGAACAATTTTAAAAAATAACATAGATACTCACTAGTTACTAAATGCTAGACATTGTTATAGATGCTTTGCATGCATTACATGTTTTAGTCCTTGCACACAGAAGTAGGTACAGACATAATTTTAGGAGATGGAGGCACCTGGAGCTTCAACTCAATCAAAGCCTTAGCTGGTAAGTGGCAGATCCAGGACCCAAATTCCGGAAAGTGAGAATAAAGTTATGAAAACCTTTGAACTAGCTTGTGAATTTGTTACATGAAGAGTGAACACAAAATACAATGAACGTTTAAATTTAAAAATTTTATTACAGTAAAAGGTACATAGCTACTACTCCCTTGCAAAATGCTTGCCCTGCTGGAAACATAGTTATCCCACCATCTTTGCTGCTTTCTGAAGGGCTTCTCTTGTGAGTGTCTTTTGATGTGCTGTGGGGGCTACCTCAGTGTCCTGACCTGCTTAGAGAATTTCATCTTTCATGGTCATTTTGGCTTTGGGAAAGAGCCAAAGTCACACAGTGTCAGATTCAGTGAAAAAAGTGGATCATGATACACCAGAATGCTTTTTTTTGGTAAAAATTTTTCTAAGTGTTTAGAATTGATTGAGGACATTAAGGTGGCCATAATAATCCATCTAAAGATGATCAATAAAGAGGGCTTCCACCAGTGGTCCACTGGGGGTGACCCCGTGGACTTGACTGGGCTCCCAGCAGAACCTCACCGGTTTGCAGCTGGGTGGTCTGCTTGGGCGTCCCTGAGGACTTGACTGGGTCTCCGGACACGCTGTATTGAGGTGAAGCCTGGCGGTTCACTGGGTAACCCCGCTGACTTGGTCGGACCCCTGATGGCCTTGAGGGCTTGTCAGTGAGGGCTTGGCCATAGTGAACCTGGTTCCCTGCCTATCTACTGTCTTTGAGCGTGGGTGCTTTTCCACCTCCTGCCATAGCAATTTATGTATACCCATATTATAGCATAATTTGAAGCAGCCATTTCTCTTCCCAAGGTGAGAGCTTGAGGGCGTAAATAAACCCAAAAGTACAGTTATTATCAGAGGGAAGACAACTGGTTGGGTGGGAGAACAATGGAGATGAGGGTGGAGAAAATTGATTAATTGAATGAGCCATCATCTGTATAACTGAGCAACAAATGTGAAAATAACATTATGTAATACAGCATCCAGTGTTAATTCCCTACTATCTTCTCTATAATTCGGTTTTTCCTTTATTGTTTTTGTGTTAACTAATGTGAAGATAACATTATGTAATACAACATCCAGTGCTAATTCCTTGCTATCTTCTCTATAATTTTAAATTTCCTGTATTGTTTTTGTGTTATTTTGATTTATATGTCTCCATTCTTTTGTCTTTAAAATAGATTTATATGTCTCCATTCTTTTGTCTTTAAAATAAAAAAAAAGAAAGAGGGCTTCCAGAACTGCTTCAGAAAATGGCAAGAACTATAGGATAAGTACATGTAAAATGAGGGGTAGTATTTTGAGGGAACTTAATAGCAATGTGTCTTTTACTGTAACACTTTAAAATATTTTGAATATTCATCATATCTTGTGATTATACTGTGTATGGTCTTTCACTTACAAGTTTTGGTTGACAGGAGGTGATAGATTAGCCTGGATATATTACAGTGTGAATTATTGCATGACCTCAGATAGAATCCTTTGCTCAGTATCCTCCATTTTGAAAATGCTTCCTAATGGCCAAAGGAATGGCCTAGTAAAAGCGTCAATGGGCCAAGCACCAATGCATATTATATAAGGAATAGAAATAGCATGTGTTTTTTAGAGAACAAACTAGAAAGGCCTACATTGGAGGTGACCATTTGCTTCAGCTGTTGTTACCCAATGGCTCAGCTTTTCACCAATGAATGGATCACTCAGAGTCTTGTGTACTTAATGCTGGTGCAGCTGTTTCTGCCATTATCGGAGATTGTGCTCTTCTTACTAGAGTTTCAGGTGTCCTTTCTCTTCCCACAGGTGGGATCTGAAAGGTTGTCTGTATTAGTCAGTTTTCCCATTGATCAGACCAAGTGCCCAATAGTGGCAGATGGAAGGCGAAGAGGTGTACTTGGCTTACAGTTTCAGAGGATTCAGCTCATGGCTGGCCTGTTTCAGTGCAGTAACGTCATGGAAGAAGGGTTCACTTTGCGGCATCTGAGAAGCAGAGAGCTGAGGTAGAATTGGAGAGGGTGGAGCAGGGACCAGGCACTGGCCCCGGTGTCCCATGCCCATGATGCACCCCAAAACACCCACAAGTATGGTTTATTCACCTTCTAGGCATCTTTCAAGTGAAGCAAATTACCAACCAATATTAGCTATCACTAGGTGTGCATACCCAGCATAAGTCACACAGTTGCAAGGGTAATTCTTTTAGGGTAAGGCATGAAGAAATATGGATCAGTCATCTGAAGCGTAAATAAGAAAAGACCCTGCTCCTCTTCAAGAGGTATCTTCTGGGTCAGTTGAAGTGAGTTTTCAGCACTATTCAGGACTCCCTGAGGGCTTTGTCATCTCCATGGCATCCTGTAGTCATTGACTTACCATCCAAACTCTACAGGCTGCTCTCCTGAAATCAAAGCTAGCAATGTACAACAGAGATCCCACTGGTCTCTTTAGTTAGATCTGTTATAGTAACTGTGGAATCTAGAGATTCTCATTCAAAACTAGTAGATTCATTGCTCACTGTAGACTACTGCTATTGCAAACATTTTTGGCATCAAAAGTATGTGCAGGTGTCTGTCTAGATGCTCCCCCAAAGCCTCATGCTGTCGTAGGAAAAGGCTTTGGGGAGGTGATTGGATTATGGGTGCATGATAATTATTAGTGAATTAGTCCACTGACGATTTTACAGCTGACTTGCTTACATAGGAGGTGGGACCTTGTTGGAAGAAGTAGCTCACTGGTGGCATGGCCTGGACAGGGTTAGATTGTCTCTTTCTAGCTCCTCTCTTCACTTTGTCTCTGCTTTCTGGCCATCATGCATGAGCAGCTGTCCTGTGCCATGTCCCCCTGCCATGCCGTTCTGCCTATGACTGGCTTTGAACTGAAACATCTATAAATTGTGAGCCAAAATAAACCTTCCTTCCTTTAAATTGAGCATGTAAGGTATTGTGTCTCAGTGACAGAAATTAACTAAACAGATTTTGGTACCACAGAAGTGAGGTTGTGGCTGTAACAACCTGACCATGTGGTTCAGAAGCTTTTGGAACTGTTTCACAGGAGGAATTGGGAAAGGTTTTTAGATACCAGCTGGAGAAGTAGCCCTAGAATACTGTGAACTGATGGGAGATTCTAGTTGGAGCTCAGAAGACCAAAATGCTGATTTTTAAAAAGGCAGATGGAAAGGAGGCGGCTCAAGAAGTTTCATTTGGGAACGAAGATTCCGTTAGTAGTTGAATTCCAGGCCATGTGTGCTGTACTCTGGCAGAAAAAATGTTGACATTTTACCCATGGCCTGAGACTTTGCAGGACAATGAGATTAAGAACAGTGGACTAATTAACCTGCTGGGGAAATTTAAAGGCAGTCTAATGTTGAGGGTGTGGCTTGGGTACTGTTGGGGACTTTTGGCTAGCTCCACCTTGAGAATCAAGAACAAAGAGCATAGCTGAATAATTTAAAAAGTTTTGAATTTGGCCAGAAAGGAAACTCCAGTAAAGTTGGAGTCTGCAAAGTCCAACCAGAAGAAACATTGGTGGCTGAAAAAAATTAGCATTGAGAAGGAAGCCTAGTACTGTACTGCAGGATGAACAGGGAAAATGGCTTAAGGGCATCCTGGGAAACAGCTGGACCCCTTTGTTCATAGGCTCAAGGGTACAGGGCTGCAAGGCTTTGCTTTGAGAAGAGAGCCCCAGGGCACTCTGTTGGAGAAGCACAGCCTAGGGAATTGATTCAGTTCACCACGCTCAGTTGTCAAGGAGCTTTGAGGCCTTTGTAACCACCAGCAAGATGCAACAGGCCAGGCTACTGCTTGAACTGGTGGCATCATCCATATGTGCTGGCTCTACACACGTGAAAAACGCGAGAGTTGTTGGGAAAGGAGGCTTCTACTCAAGTTCAAAAAAATTCTGAGAGGTCAGGCAGTGTGTCCCTCAGATGAAAGTGAGAGTGAAGCCAAAAGTGCAGGGGAGACCCCACAAATGTGGAGAAAACAGCAATGTGCAATGTCTGAGGAAAGCTGAAAGAAGTGAGCAAAGACATCATAAGAGAGAAGCTGTGAGGACTACAACCACCAGCGATGCCATGTGGGTGGAGCTGCCCAAGTCTTTCGGGGTTTACTGCTTGCTACATCTTCCCTGGGTGCTGAACATGGAGCTACAGGATTTAATGTTTGCCTGGTTGGGATTTGGTCTTGTTTTGGTCCCATTCCTTTCACTTCCCCGATTTCTTCCATTTGGAAGGGGAATGTTTACTATGTGTCTTTGCGTTTATAGCCTTTTTTTTTTTTAACAGGAGCTCACTGCTAAGAGTTTGCCTTAAATCTCAGAGGAGACTTTGGATTTGGGCTTTTCAGCAACATTGAAACTATTAGGGTTTTGGCAACTCTTAGAGATGGACTACATGTGTTTTGCTTAAAGGGCTGCATATGAGTCTTTTGGGGGACAGGGCAGAATGCTATCTAGATGTTTCCCTAAAGCCTCATGTGCAAATGGATAGGGCTTTGGGGCGGTGATTGGATTTTGTGGCCTGCTATTCATCAATGGAGTATCTACCTGATGAGTTTATAGCTAAATGTGATATTGGGAGGCGAAGCTGGGTTGGAGGATGTAGGTCACTGGGGAGTGTAGTCTGGAAGGGTCCATTGCTCTCCCTTCTAATTCAGTCTCTGTCAGCTTCCTGTCACTCATGCTCTGAGCAGCTCCCCTCTGCTGTGCCTCTCTGCACTGCCATCCTGCCTTGGAGTCAGCCAACAAGGGACTGAAACAACTCCAAATTTTGAGCCCAAATAAACTTCTTTTTCTTTACTTTGGGGGTGTTGGTTATTCTGTACCAGCAATGAAAAAAGTGATTAAGAGAGCGGGTTATACCGATACATTAATATCATAAATATAATTGAAGACCATAGGGCATAAATTGGCATTTCTTAAAGTAATACTTTCATGGAAAATGGAGCAATTCGTTGAAAACTCAGATCTCTAAATGACATCCATTGAATCAGGGACCAGGTTTCTAACAATTAGAGGAGCTGATTCTGAAGTTAAATGGAGCTAGTTTGTGGTCCCCAGGTCAGCAGTACGAGCATCACCCGGGAACTTGTTAGAAATACAAGTTTTTGTGCTCCATCTAAGATGTACTCAGAAACCACCAGTGGGGCTCAAGTCGGTGTTTCTGAGGCCCTCCGGGTAATTCTGCTGCATCCTTACATATGAGAACAACTCAACTCTCAGTAGAGTGCTCTGTAGGCCTTCAATGGTATAGGTGAGCTATTCAAGCAGAAATATGTGAAGCTGGGGCTTTAGAAGCTGTGTTTTTATTTATGCTCCTCCTTTAGCGTGGCTAAGGAGATCTTTCTCATAGCCGAGCATCACCTCTTTCTCTATTGATCAGGAAGCCACAGAAAGCCATAGCTGTGTGAAAGATTAGTAACTGGCATTTGTGTTCTTACCAAGCATATGTACTCCCACTTCGTGCTCTAAAGCAAGTCCACTCTAAAAGAATAAACGACCATTTGAAATTACTTCTAAACTAGTACTATGATGAACAACTTTTAATATAAATAAAACTAGTGGTTTAGGTACTCATAAACTAATAGTTTAAGGCAAATGATGGGTAGAAACCTTCTAGAAGTACAGGGACAATTCATAATGGTCTTCAGTTTGTGTTGTTCTTTTACATATCCTTACAGTTACAAATCAAATCCTATATGACCTTCTAGGGAGAAAGATCCTTCTCTGTTTGTGTATGATGTTAGGTCATTCCTTGAACAAATATTTATGCATTCTGGAAAAACCCCACTGGATGTGGGTTTGGATGCCCATAAATATGACATTGTGTCCAGGAAAGTTTTCCTGTGATCAGATAAGATGTAAATGATTTTGTTGTAAAACTCACCCTTTAGAACAGTGATGGTGAACCTTTTAGAGGCCAAGTGCCACACTGGAACCCCAAATCCACTTATATTTACTGCACAGTGTCAATACTATAATTAAACCTGAATATTGAGGATTTACTGTGGCTCCTTCCTTCAAAAGAAACTGCACCTTGGGCTCTGCAAAGTTTAACAGTATCTGTTTTGTTGCTGAGAGTAATCATGCTTGAGATTGTTCTATGTTGACTTCAGTTCTTGCTCAGCACTATTTCATAGTCCTACTGCTCACATGCATATGAACCAAGAGGAAAACAGAGCTGATCGAATCTGTAAATTCAGCTTTCAGGTAATAGAAGACAATGCTCTTCCTATAATTTCTCTTCTCCTGATAAGGAATCCAGGTCTTTAATTAGTCCTCATCTGAACTGATCATTTTGTGTTTTTACTACCCTGAACCTTTTCTGCTGTACACGATCCATATCCTTACGGCATGTGGCTCTCAGAACATAATAAATCTGGATAGAACTGAGGATACCATCATGCCCTTTGTTACTTACATTAATGTATATCTAAAATAGAGCCTAAATTTCCACATAAATGTCACCTTGTAGTGCTCAACTGACTGGGAAAATTGTAAAATAGTTTTTCTGAAAAAGTAGTATGACTTCCAGTTACTGCATCCTAAAAATAATTTTAAAAATTTGCACTTGATGAATTAAGTATTCTTCTCTTTTTTATATTGTTCACACAGCTGATCAAAATAGTATCATTTGTTATTGATCAGACTAGAGCAAACTCTTCGACAATGCATACAAAAAGCATTAATTTTTAGTCTTTTGGAGACAAGCCAGATGTAATCATCATTAAGTAGTTCTTACCCTTAGTGTCTCTATAGTTCCATTTCCTTGATATGGCTGTCGTGAGAGATCTTGTCAAATGGTCTTCTACAACTCAAATTCATCTGAAGCATTTACTCTACCAACTATTCATGTGTGTGTGTGTGTGTGTGTGTGTGTGTGTGTGTGTGTGATGTTTGATATGATTTGTTCTTTATGAGTCCCATGGTATCTCCTAGCATTCACCACTTCCCCTTGAATGTGCTCACAAATCAACCTATTAATATTCCATCCCTGAAACTTGACTGGATTTGATGTCAAGCTCATGAGTCCATAAATGACAAGATCCATCTGCGTCATTTTTAGATAAGTAGGAACACATTTATCCCATCTCCACAATCCCACAAACAACTGCACTTTATCATAGCACACTGTATTGCAGATGTGTGTTTATATAGCCAGGGAACCTCACCACTTCAGAGAGGCCAGGTGCTGCTTTATTAGATCTTACGCATTTATCAATATTTACCCTTTCCAGAATAAAAATCACTCTTGCTGACAACGCAGACCAATGAAAATCCAAACTGAGTTCCTTTTTATCTCACTGTCATCTGTCAGTATTACACTGGTAGCCCAGGCAGCTGAGAAACACAGTTCTTGTTGTTTTATTTGCTTTCAGTATATCAAAAAAGGGTTTGCTTTCTTAGTATGCTTGAGATTTCTTAGCTATTCGAGTGTATTTTAATATTATTGTGAGAGACTGGGGTCAATGTCTTCTCTTTCTCTCTTCTTCTTTTCTCTCTCTCTATGCTATCTTCCTGCATGCTTCACTTTACTTCCTGGCATGTGAGTTTTTAGAGACTTCAATATTTGAGGACATTAGTGTCTTTTGCTATGGTCTTTGTTTCTTGTTGGAATCATTTGTAATTCCATTGCCAGGATATAACATTTAAAAAGTTGGCCAGCTCTCAGGAATCTTATCTGAGCAGACATGACTTAAGGTGGAGAGGGGAGCGGAAAGGACTTAGATGTTTCTTCTTTATCTGGCTTGCTTTTTCACATGCATGGGAAATATGTGTTATGGATTAAATCTAAAATGACCCTCAGAGACCAGAATTTAGGCTTGGAAAGTGATAGTTATGAGGTGTTAATCTCATGGATAACTCTGCTGATGAATTCACAGCAGACCAGGCTAGAAGTACATGGGGCACAGGTGGAGGCAGTGGAGGTGTGAACTTAGAGACTTTCCCTCCCCTGTACCCTTTCTCTCTGGCTCCTTCTCTTTCTGCTTCCTGGCTGCTATTAGGTGAGAAACTTTGCCCTCCGGCCATGATGTTCTGATTTACCTCAGGCCCACAGCAGTGGAACCAACCAGCCACAGATGAAACCTTTAAAATGACAAGACAAAATCTTTCTTCATAGTTTATTTTCTGAGGTATTTAATACAGTAGGAAAAAGCAACGAACTGTTAGGTAAAGTGGTGATAATTCAGTAAAAGAAGAAAATCAGCCTGAATTTAAGGGACAGAGCAGAACTGCCAGAAGTAACTACAAAGGAGAACTTTCTGGGAGTTTATCGAACTGTTTTTTAATGAAGAGTTAGTGGGATGGACTTTGGTGAGGTAAGGGGAAGGGGAGCATGAGATTGAAGGAGTAAGACTAGCTAGGTAGCAATAGCTAAGTGGCAACATAGCAATGGCTGACATAGAAATGGCTGACCTAGCAATGGCTAATGTAGAAATGGCTGACAGTAGCAATGGCTGAGATTTTGTTGTGAAACAGTGTATATGCATACATGTATCTGGGTGTTCTAGGTCCTAGCCGAGGTAAGAATGAGGCAACAGGACATAGAAGTTGGGCTGTGATTCTTTTTAGAACTCAGGCGGCTGGGTACAGCCACTCCAGGAACTTGGGTGGCTGGGGGAGAAGAGGGGTCAGACATGTCACTAAAACAATGAAGTTGATTAAAAACATGTATTTTTTCATAATAAAATGAAATTTAGCATAAATGTGGCTTTACACTCCTCTTACAAATTCATCAGTTGATTAAACATAACTAATGCATTCATGTTCAGTTTTCAGAAAAAGCTTTTGAAAAATATCAGATTTCAGAAACCATCTGATTCCATGGCACTGGGCCCTGTGTTCCAACTCAGCTTTGCTGGTAGTTGTCTCAGTCCTGCAAAAACTAAGTGATGGGCTGGCATGTTGGCGCATGTTTGTAATCCCAGCCCTCTGGGAGACTGAGGCAGGAGGATTGCAAGCTAAAACCTATCCTGGGCAATTTTAGTAACTTAGTGAATGAGACCTTGACTCAAAAAAAAGACTGAAATGTAGCTCTGTATAGGTCATGAGATCAATCCCTAGTACCACAAAAATGGTAGCCCCACTTCAGCAACTGCTTTGACCAATAAGGAGCGAGTGGCAATTATTTTTTTGCTTCCATTTTGATGTTGAGTTAGGTTGTGAGAGATTATAACTGTCATTTGTGCTAGTTCATTTGAATGTCTTCTCCCTGTGTCTTTTTCTCCCCCTTCAACTTAGCCAGTCCCTGGTCCTAGAAAGAAAGTTGGAGTCATATACTCTGCTTACATAATTCTTGAAACATGGAATAGGACCTACTTTTCAATATCTCTCCTCTTAATCCAAAAGGCTTAATTCTTTTTACAACTCTGAAATTCATTCTGATAGAACAGTTGGCGGTTCACGTTCCTGCCTCCTTCCCATCACGGTCATTGGATACTGATATTAATCCAGAATTGTCTAAAGTGTACTGTGATCAAAGGTGTCCTATTTCACTGGCCCAATATTACCCTATTCCAGGCTCACTGAAGAGTTCCCAGAATACATAGAATTTCAGAAAAAAGGAAAATTTACTCTCCTTCGGAACTGACATTAAATCAATTTTCTAAAGGATCCAACAGAATCTCAGCTGAACAAGAAATAGCAGTAAGAATCAACAAATGGGATTATATCAGACTCAAAATGTTCTGTGCAGCAAAATAACCAATAAGGAGAGTGAAGAGCAATTAGTGACAATATTCAGGTTCTAGGTAAATGGTAAGATGTACAGATTTTTACAACCCAACTGAATAGAAAAGTTTTTTGAAGTGTGAAAAGTATACTTGGATTATGCAGGAAGAAATACAGTAAAATACAAACAGTCTGATTGTTGTCTCAAACAAGGTGAAATACAGGATTTGGGTGATAATTTGACCCTCTTAATTAATATTTGTCAGTAAAGCTGGCTGCCAGGTACAATTTGAATGTCTGAGGAGTTACAGTTACATAGTAAGCATTCATAATAACCCATTCTCCCCATTTTAAAGAGGAAGAAATGGAAGCTTGGAGAAGTATTTGGAATAAAGCCCTCTACCCAGTACTCTCTAGATTTGAAAGTACTCAGTTTGCTTGGGGCAGTCTTGGACTTAGCACTGAATTTCCTGCATCCTGGCCTCTTAGCGTTATGAAAAATGAGGACAATTTGTTACCCTTTAAGTGAACTCAAATTTGTAAGTATCTAAAGCCAATGCTCTTTTCTTTAGTTAGCTTTCATTGGTTCTTTTGAGCTTAGTAATATTTTTATAAAACATTTTGGTTGAAAAGCTATTACAATATTGTTATTCATCTGTTAGAAAGAGAAACAGTGACTAGTCAAAAGCCTTTTAATGCCTTCAAAGTCTGTCAGTAAATTCTAAGATCACTTGATTTTAATATACCAGGACTGATTATAACTGCCCACTTTTTTCCTTATCTAACTTCCAGTTGAGTCAAGGTACTTAATCTCTCTAACATCACTTTAGTACTAGTGAGTTTATACTAATAAGACTTGTTTTCTTGAAACAGTCCTAAAATTCAGCCAGAAGAGACCCAAGAATAGCAAGAGCAATTTTGGAACCAGATCAAAGCAGGAGGCATAAAATAGCTGAGTTCCAGCTATACTACAAAGCAATGGTGATAACAAACAGCGTGGTATTGGAACAAAAACAGATGCGTGGATCACTGGAATAGAATGGAGGATGCAGAAACCCCAGGCATACTCAGCCATGTGATCTCTGACAAAGGGGCCAAAAGAGCATGTTAGAGGAATTACAGCCTACTCAACAAGTGGTGTTGGGAAAACTGGTTATCTGCCTGCAGAAGAATGAAACTGGACCCTTATCTCGCACCATATCCTAAATAAAAATCAAAATGAATCAAAGATCTAAATATTAAGTTAGAAACATTTAACCTACTGCAAGATAAAATAGGTAAAACACTTGAAGGCATAGGTGTAGGAGAGGATCTAAACAGAATCTCAGTCACACAAGAAATAGTAAAAATCAATACATGGGATTATATCAGACTAAAAATGTTCTGTGCAGCAAAAGGATCGATCAGGAGAGTGAAGAGACAATAGTGGGAAAAATATTTTCCAGCTACTCATTAGAAAAAGACTAATATCTATAATATATAAAGAACTAAAAAAAGGCATAGTCAATGAATGGGCAAGAGAAATGAACAAACAATTCACAGAGGAAGAAATACAAATTGTAAACAAATATATGAAAAAATGTTCAATATCTCTGGCCATTAGAGAAAAGTAAATTAAAAAAAAAACACTAAGACTCTATCTTTACTCCAGAAAGGATGACCATCATTAGGAAACCAAACAGGGGCAAATGCTGATGTGGCTGTGGTGAAAAAAGAACCCTTCTTCATTATTTGTGGGAAAGCAAACTGGTACAACCATATGGAAATCAATACGGAGACCGCTCAAACAAAGGGAATTAGAAATTCCGTATGACTCAGTTATCCCTCTGCTAGGTATCTTCCCCAAAGAGGTCATCATACTACAGCAGTGCATGCATACCAATGTTCACAGCAGCACAATCCGTAATAGCTAAACCCTGGAAGCAGCCTCTATACCCATCAACAGATGAATGCCTAAAAAAACGTGGTCTGTTTGTATAATGGAATACTATTTGGCTATAAAGAATGACACATGCGAGACATTTGTGGGAAAATAGATGCATCTGGAAAATGTTGAGTGAGATACACTAGACACTTAAGCTTAAATACCGTGTGGTATTTCTGTGAGGCAAATCACAGGCAAAGAAAATGATGCAGGATGGCCAGAAAGGGACAAGGGGATGGATTTCTTGCAATAGGGAAGTGATCCAAGGGAACAAGGACAAGGAATGGGGATGAGGGGAAAAGATGTGCCATGTACAGGAACCTAATAACTTGAATTAATCTAAACACTATACACCATAACTCGAGCTCAGGCAAATAATAACAACAAGTGTGAAAAAGGGGATGGGGACCTGGAGGGAAGTGGAGAGGGAAAGGGATGTTTAAAAAATGAAGCAAGCTATAATATGTATGTGCTACCACTCCCCAAGATGATTGTAAACCGCATGAATTGCAAACATGTACTAAAGAAAACTAAAGATTATTTTTTAAAAAGACCCGCTTTCTTGGTAGTTCTTCTTTGATCCCAATTGACCTAGAAAGAGCTTATTTGAATTCAACTCATGAGCAAAACACACAAGCATTCACATCCTGGGAAGGGGCGAAGGTCATGACTTTACTTTCCACAGTGTTGATTTTCATATTTTCAAATTTGACTCAACATGAAAGGCACAGAGAGGGCTGGAGGTACAGCTCAGTGGGCTAAGTGCTTGCCGCTGAGCACTAGGGCCCTGAGTTCGATCCCTGGTCCCGGAAAAAAAAAAAAAAAAGGCCAACTTGAAAGGCACAGAGAAACCTTTTCCAGTTCTTTCTACCTTAGAAGGAGCACTACAAAGTTTTAATAATTCAGAAGAAAATGCTGCATTTTTGAGTGTTACTTAAGAATTTTCTATTTTAATTAAAAAAAGAGAACGTTTTGAGTTGTGACAGTCACATGAAAAATGCCATTTAATGTGCATGCTAATGGTTCTCAGCCTGTTAAATAGGTCAATGGGAAGCATCACCATCATTGCGTGGTTAGAGGTGATCAGACCTAGTGACATTATTTATTATTTGCTCGACTCCACGTTGCACTGTACCCTCTCCAATGTGTTCACAGCTCCCAAATTTACATCTGTGATGTTCTGAGCTTGCTGTTTAAATTCCAGACCATGCCAAACAGATTCAGGACTGTAGTAGAGGGTCAGTAAAATATTATTTCTTATGGTGAATGTACCAGTCAGGGCTTACTACAGAAACAGATATAACACAAGATATACAAATGTATAAGAAATTAGAAGATTGGCTTATGATGGGCAGCTACAGAGTTGGATGAAGTAGTGTGCAGAGGGTTTCTGCATGTTGGAGGCTGAAGGGTCCAGTGCAAGACCTGGAGCTCACTGCTGTGTCCATATCAGGCCAATTGGTCTGTGACAGAACGCTGAGAAGTCTACATCAGCAGGCTGAAGAGTCCCAGGCAGAAGCCAGTCTGTACCATCAGCCAGGAGATGATAAGCAAGCTGAAGGCAAAGACTGGGGCTCCTCCAAAAACCAGCAATCAGTCCTTCTTCATTTGCCTTTTATTGTATGCAGCATAACCACCCCGGGGGAGGGGTCCTCTACACCCACACCATCTGCATGCCCTCCTCTTGCACAGGCTGAGGCCCTTCACCAAGTAACACCTCTGGCCTCCTGCTGAGTCACTTAGTTAAACTTCAAACTTCTCAAGTTGACACAATGAACTACATCCTAGAGCAATAAGGAAGGGCATGTCCTCTACAGCCCAGGATGTAGAACTCCTGAGTTTCTCAGTTAAGTTTCTAGACTTCTCAAGTTGACCCACTATATCAGCAATTACAGTGAACAACTTGTGAGCTCTTCTTCTCTCTCTCTCCTGGTGTTGTTGGAAAAATATCTGTGAAGAGGTGGCAGAAGTCAGATATCTCTGGAAGAACTAATTTAGAAACACATTTGACTTCCGGTACATCTTTAGAGGGCACTTGCTTTTACTGAAGACTGGATTGGAGTAATGAATGATATAGGCCCTTCTCTCCCTTGTAGGTCCTCCACTTTAGAGAGCAGGCACTCTGCTTCTTTCTATGTGATTGAAAATGTGCTGAGCATTTACATTTAAAAATGTATTACAGTAAAAGACATTTTGTCATTAATCCCCCTCCAAATAGTTCCTTTTACTTTGCACATACTTACCCCATTGTTCTGATAACTTCTGGAAGCAGTTCAGTTCTGGAAATTCACTTTTGTGACTATCCTTAGTTGCACTGTCATGGTTGCCTCCTGTATCCTGAGCTGATTAGAACATTTACCTTTCCTGGCCATTTTGTCTTTAGGGAAAAACCAGAAGTCACATGGTACCAGATCCAGTGAATAAAGTAGATGAAGACATACCACAGTGTTTCTGTGAGCCTAACTTTCTGTTGGATAGCACTGCATACCAGCATTCATATTTTTGATTACACATCCTAAAGATACTCACAAAAGAAGTCTTCCAGGACTGCTTCAGAAAGTGACAATGGTGGGAGAAGTGTGCTCCAAGCGAGGGGGAGTATTTTGAGGGAGATTAATGGCAAAGTATCTTTTATTTTAGTACACTTTGAAAGTTTAGATGTTCACCATATATTTTGATCAACCCTTGTATAGTAGACAGTCAATACCAACAACAACAAAAAAAGGATTCTGGAACACCTACTAGGTGCTAGGCATCTTATGAGGCAAAGTGTGGTTAGAGATACATATGGGAAGATCATTGTACTCAAGAAATGTTCAAAGCATAATGGTGGAAACCAGTATAAAAATAATTTTTAGAAAGCATGATAATATCAATGTATCGGAGGAAAAAGTATTGCAGAAGACAAAGAAAAGATTAGGTATTCAAGCAAGGGTGTAAGATTAGGAAAGAGGGCTGGGAATGGAAAAGGAGGCTGGGATGGCAGTAAGGAGTTTTGTGGAGCCAAACAAGACCAGCTCTGTCTCAGAGAGCTCTGCTTCTGTGGACACTGCCTCTCCCTGTGTGCTACGCATCTATCAGCTGTCACTGGCTTGCTCCTGCCCCCACTGAAATGAGAAATGAGTTTTAGGGTCAAATTCCCCAGTCAAAAATTCATTAATCTCAGCCAGTGGCTGCATATGGTTTTCCAGGTCTCATCCCCGTGAGCAGGAATCCCTGCTGTTTCTTCAGCTGTCAGACCCTCTACCCTTGAGCTAGTGTGCTCCCAGGGTGGCTTCCTCTCTTTTGTCTTAAGGCCTTCTCTGAAGTTGCTTTAACTCTATTGGCATTTTGCAAAGCTTGGAGCCAGGTGTTGTATCTGAGAAAAGTTCCTCTCATAGATTTCACATTAGGAAAAGCCAAAGAAGGACGTGGGGCACTCATGACAACTGGGACCTGCCTTTTTCATTCACTCAAGACAAAGCCGAAGTTGGAGGGAGGAGGAGGGTCATAAACTAGTTAGGTAGAAGAAATATGCTCAGGAGAAATGACATGTTTTGAATTGAGAAGTATGCGTAGTGTGCATTAATTTGAATCTTAGTGGTATTGAATATATTTCATATATGCATCCTCCATGTACATGTCAAGAAAAGGATAAAATTATCTCCAGGCTGACCCAGTTACAAATACCTTCCTGAACAGTGAAAGAGATGTAAATCCCACGGTCACAAGTGTTTTCAGCAGGGAGTTATATTGGGCTGCTCACCTGAAGACATAGATTTCCCATTAGTTCTCTCGAAGAATGTCACATTACCCAGGCTCTCCAGAGAGGAGTGTGTTAGAAGTTTTCCTACTTGGATGTCTGAATTACTAAGGGCAACAGTATCACCACCAAGACACAAAATGCTTAGAATCTTAAAAGCCTTCAAAATAGAGTGAGGACAGATGGAAGCAACAGCAGGACTTGTGCTCAGACTCTGCAACATGCAGACGCAAGGTGTCTGGAGTCGGGCCTCCCTTGGAGCTCCGCCAAGCCCCCCTCTGCTCTCACTTGGGGTGATTCCATTGAAGATGGGGGTGGGGTGAGTTGTGGTGCTATCTCTTTGTAGTGTCATTGAGTAACGACAGCAAAGGCGGTTCCTTTGACCACTTAAACTTTAAACAATAAAAATATTTGTTGAATCCCACTACTTTAACCCAGTAATTTCTTTTCTTTGTCTGAGTTTCATCCAAACCTTCGTTCCCATGTGTACATTTTCAACGTTGTTGCCATATTGTATCTATGATTTTATGACTTATTTTTTTTCCTTCAGTGACATTGTTTCACAGACATCTATGTTGTTAGGAATGCTTCATGTTTATCATATTTAGTGGTTGAATAATACTCCATTGACTGGGCGCGCCATGATTTATATACCAATTCCCTTGTTGGTGGACATTTAGGAAAGCTATTATTTTTGGCAGACTTTTGTTTCTGCAAAACTCTTAGCTGTGTGGGCCAAGATGCAAAGGAAAAGACAAATCCAGGCGAGCCATGACTGCATGCTGGGGAGCATGTGGACAGAATGCCAAAGCTAGTTTGTGAAGCAGTAGAGTTGGTTTTGGATCATAGGTAGAGTTCAGGCTGTTGGAAAGGAGCTTATTTCTCTCTAGTTCTTGTATTTGAACCAATCCTATTCTCCTCACGCTTTCATAAGTAACCATTCTGAAATGTATTCCAGAGGCGGCAGCCCAGAGGTTATTTGTAATCCTGGGAGGGTCATTGGTGGGCTTTCTATCTCACTTCTGCCAGCACGGGGAATAAAGACAGGGAGGAGGACAAGAACGCCCTGGATGGAAGGACTGGGTAGGATTAGTCTTCTAGCACCTGGGATTTTTCCTATAACGAATGTGAGACGCTGTCTCTAAAGTCAGCCTTATTGTGAATTAAGATAGGCTAAGAAGGTGGGTTGTGCTGTGTGGCAGTAGAAGACATGAAAAGAACACAGAGTTTCTTTGCCTCAGAACAGGGTGGTCAGCAATTGCCTCAATTTGCCTCACACAGTTATTGTTCTGCTGTCTTGAACACATAGCTTCAGGGTTTCCCTGAAGAGCTCCGTTCCTACTCACAGAAAGAGCTAAGGAAACTGCAATATTATTGCTGGAAGGTTGGATAGCTTGGTCTGCAAGTGCAGATACTGTAACTTCTCCAACTCCATCGTGCCACAGACATCTCCAGCTGCGCCACCCGGAGCACACCTGATCTCCAAATCCACTGTGGAAAACATAGCTGCATGGACCCATCTCTTTTTGAGGGAGCCAGGGAAATATGGCCCCAAAGGCAGAGAACAGACTTGGGGTCTGTTAGTGGTATAAGTACAAGCAGCAGTCTGTGTGACAGTTTGGATTCCCATCTGTCTTACTCTTTGTCTTCAGAATTTGTGGTTCAGAATTCTTTTGAAGAAGGATGCTGTTTGAGAACCCACTAAAAAACTCCAGCCAAAACTCTTTTGGTTTCATAGCACTATTACTGATACGAGTATGCTGTCTTGGTGATGTTTATTATAAAGGAGAGAGGATTGGAAGAAGGTTGTAAAAAAGTAAGGTAGAAAGTGCTTCCGAGCACTAGGGGCTGTTTATAAGTCATAAGGTCACACCCATCGTGAGGCCACAATAGGTTTTTAAACTACAGACTTCTGTCATTCTTGGGAATTCACAGATAGATGTAGCAATTGCAGGAGCCTTCACAGACTCACTAGCAATCTTAATGCAGGTGAAGTGAGTGTGTCATTAGCAATTTTAAACCCTGACTTTCTTACAGACTTGTCTACCGTACATTTATTCACTGAATCAACATTTAGTATGTACTTAGTGTTCATGTTTATAATTTCTTTCTGTTCTACTACAGGTAGTAGTTATAAAACTGTCAATGGATATCAAAGTTACATGAGAAGATGGATTTTAGGTTATTACAATGAAGATAGGCTGTGGGCTATATAAGACTTTTGGAATAGGAGAAGTGATTGACAAAGCTGAGCAAACAAAATTTTACTTAAAAATCTGAAAGAGTGCTAAGAATAGGTTGGGCAACCAAGTGGCTAAAATATAATTTCTTCTTAAGGAACATCTTACTGATGACAAGGCTCACAGAAGCTCAGTGTCTCCTACGAACTCAGAGGGCATCTGACAATGGCACATTTTCAAGACAAAGAGGAGAAGAAGCTCCTTTCTGTGTTCCTCCACTCTTGCATAACCTGTTTCCTTGTCATGGCTCTGTTCTGCCCATTAAGCAAAAATAAGGGAATCCTGTGAGCTCAAACTTGATAGCTTTGTCTGGACTATGTGGCCCCTTGCCCATAGGCTATCTCCTGCTAGAAGTTCTGGAAGCTGTGACCAGAGGCATCATGCCAGCAACATATTACTGGGCACCTGCTGTGTGTCAGCAGCTGGGTGACCTTCACATACAGTAGACATTCAGTTCTATTTCCATGAGAGAGATTAATAGTTTTCTCACAGTACAAACTGGTAAAACTGAGGTTGAGATTATTCAGCTACCTTAGGGCTACAAGATAAATCAGGGGAAATCTTAGTACAAAGCCACCTAACATCTGAGCTCAAAAATCATAATGCTATGCTTCCCTGCTCTAGTGGCAGAGACCATGCATGGCCACCACATTCCCAAGGTACACTAAGAGCACCCCATCTTTTTTAAAAAATAAAAATGACTTTCCTTTCCTTTCCCAGCACCTAAAACTGAAACAAAATCATTTCCACAGGTGTCTCCTGAGGAGTTTTTCTGTCTAAAGCATTGAAGAGGGATCTGACCTGAGTAAGGCATCTAAATCTCACAGACATTATTGCTATTTTAAATATACAAGTAATTGACTAAACACTGGGATGTCAAAGACATCATTGTTCTAAGAGCAACCCTGGAAAATATGTATGTTCTCAGTTTCTGATGAGAAACAAGCCCTTTGATGAGGAAATACTTCAAAAAACCTAATGTGGTCACCCCAGTGTTTTTTCCTAATCATACTTAAGATTGTCGACTTTCTCATGAATGTTCTTTGCGCACTGTCCCTCTCCGGAGCCCTCTGGAGTTGTGTTCCATCCAGCTGGAAAGTGGATGTCAATAGACAATCAGCAATGTGATTTTGGTTCAGGGTCTCTTCTGGATGGGAGGAATGTTAGTGCTGTGCAAATGCAAACTGCTAATTGGCTGGCAAGGAATCAGATTTTCCATCAAGATTCAGTGCCTCTAGTTGTCCATCTTGTACTTTCAGTCTGGAATAGATCACTAAGCTAAGTAAACATACTTTCTTATTATATGAAGGGTTTTAGTATAGTAATTTGAAATTAAGTGCTAGTCATTTTAAAAGTTTAAGGACTCATGAGGTCTCAGGAAGGATCTGTGAATCATATTCTATCAAAAGTGAAACAGAAGCCATTTATTAAATGTCATTATTAACAAAACAATTTTGATGAACATGTAGATCTGCTCGAGCAAAAAGTATACTGGTTTGCCTCAAAAAGAAAATAAATGAACATTGTTAGAAATAACTGGGAGGTTGAGAAATCACAGCTTCTCATATTTTCAAACCCTTCCAGGTCCCTGGGCATTAGCACAAATAAGAAGTAGCAGCTTTCTCTGGGACAGAAATATCCTGCAACCCTTAGCCTAGCCCTGAAGCCATGATTATGGCAAAAGAAACAGCCAAGTTGGTAAACAGGGACGCCTTTTGGGGGCTCTGAGTTTCTAGTCTTCCCATGGGAACTAGTTTCCTTAGCCAGATATATGCGAGTGAAATGTTGTTTGTGGTATCAGTCATATCTCAGGGTCCAGGCAAGGGCAGCAGAGTCCCGGTGGGGATGGGCTGACTGAGCAGAGACTGCGGATTGAGTCATCTGTTTGTCTTCAAATATTACTGCACTCCTGTTGCTGTGGGCCTGGTAGCCTACACCAAGCCCACCAATTTCATCGTTTGTATTCTGAGTCCCAGCAAGTAGGGCGTTGTAATCAACAACGCACTGACTGCCTGTAACAGTCCAAGAGTCCCCTAACTATGTTTCCTGACTTCATTCTTATTTTCCTATAGTCTATTTTTGTGAGGGTACCTTAAAAAATATGGACTCTATAAATGTCATAGCCACTGTGGAAAATGATGTAGCATTTCCTCAAAAAGTTAAAAATAGGGTTGGATCACTCAGTGAAAGAGTGCTTGCCTCCCATGTGTAAGACTCTGGGTTTGAAACTAGGCCCTGCTAAAATAAGTACATAAAGATGGAATTGCACTTCTGAGTATGTAGCCAGCAGAAATGAAAGCAGGGTCTTGAAGAGATTTTGTATTTCCATGATTGCTTACAGTAGTACTGTTGATAGAAAGAAGTGGAAGCAGCCTAAGGGTGCACTGGTGGGTGAATGATTAACATAATGCCGTGCATTCATGCAGTGGGAGATCATTCAGTCGTAGAAGGAGAAAATTCAGACACCAACTATAACATGAATAAAGCTTAACCACACTCCAAACACAGAAGGGAAAATAATGAATGATTCCACTTACTTGTGAAGGTGTCTAGCACAGTCAAATGAGTAGAGACTAAAAATAGCATGGTGGTTTCCAGGGATTACGGGGTGGCGAGTTATTGTTTAGTTGGGTCAGGGTTTCAGTGTCACAAGAAGAGACGAGTTCTATGCAGGATGATGGTGACAGTAGATGTTAGGATAAGGTAAATGCACTTAATTCAGAATGAAGGTTTTTCTTGTTTGTTTGTTTTTTTGGCTTTTTGAGACAGGGTCTCACTATTCAGTTCACGCTGGCCTTAAGGGCACTTTGTAGCTGAGGGTTGGTCTTGAACTCACAATGATCCTCCTGCCTCAGCCTTCCGAGTGCTGGGATTACAGGTGTGTGCCACCACACCTGGCCTAAGTGCTATATGACTTTTACTGCACGCAAACAAGCACAACGAAGTCACGCCCATCTCCCAGATATTCCTAGGACACTGAGAATGAAAGCCATGGTCAACAGGACTGGGTAGGGTTCCCCTGGATCGAGGTCGCCTCTCTACCTTACTTCCTCTCCTTTCTCCGCTCTCAGCTCTCCTGGACGGGCCCCCAAACCTGCTCACGTCAGGCCTGGCCAACAGCTGTTTTCTATGGATATTCACAGGACTCACTCAATTTCTTCTCCCTTTACCTGTTATCCTCAAGAAGACTTCTTGGACCCCTTATTTAAAACTGTACCTTTTACCTTCCCCCCTTTATTGTGGTGTGGGGATTGAGCTGTGGGCCTTTGCCCTGAGCTATATCCCCAACCCTTTTTTGATTTTTATTTTGAGATACAGCTTTGCTAAGTTGCTAAATTTCCCAGGCTAGGTTTGAGCTTGCAATCCTCCTGCCTCAAGCTTCCAAAGTTCTGGGATTACAAGTGTGCAACACCATGCCTGGCTGCCTTTTATTCTTTCAGTCTAGCTGTTCTGTCTTCGTAGCACTTACCACTCCCTGACTATATGTTTATCTATTTATTGTCTACTTTCCCGACTAGAATGTCTAGTTCAGCGAGATCCAGGTGCTGTCTTACTTGTCCCTTATCTCCAGTGTCTTGTCCCCGTGAATATTTGTTAAGTGAACAATGAATGGATGATAGGATGAATGAATGAGTGGTGGAATGAACCAGCGTTGGGAGGGGACGCAGTAATCAGTCTTGGAGAATCTAAAGCAGAGGGCAGAAAACTGAGGGTCCAGACAGCTACAAAAGAGACTTCTGGCTGAGGTCGCCTGTATTACAGTTCAGCCCTGTACACTCAGACTAGCTGGAGGCCACCCTGGGTGTCCGGGAAGCAAGGGAGCATGACTGTTATCACCTTCTCTTGTTGCCGGTTGCCTGACATTCTTCACATTACACTTGCCTCTTTCCTTCCCTCATTTGGGTCTCTGCTTCTCAAGTTATGTTTCAAAGAATTAAAAATCAGAGCCTGCCATTTACATGCTTGTGACAATAAAGGCAGGTGCAGATGCTTACAGAGGACAGGGTGCAATTATCACCACTTCTATGAAGGTGCTAGGGATCGAATTCTGTTTGGAAAAAAGAAGGAACACGCATATCTATTGTTGTACTGTAGGCATCAATGTCTGAAAACATTTGTCGGCTCTGTCTTGAATCCTTGAGGGCCAAGGTTGTTTTTAATTCAGACCTTTACCTTGGCTCTGACCCTTCACCTATTCCTCCTAGGCCCAAGTGACTCTTCTTTTGCACCTGGACTATTTTTTAATACCTATGTAATACTCTAGGGCTACTCCTATAGCAATAGTCACCGTCACCTAGAGTAATCTGCCCGCATACACACGGGAACAGCTCTGATGACCTGCCAGCTTTCCCCCGGGGTCACTTTCACTTTGGTTGTGACATGGGATCACGCCTGGGAGTCCTCACTGCACTTCAGGCTGATCTCCAGTCCAGATACGTTTGCACTTGGAAAGCCAATCACACACATATGGCTGAGTGGTTTATTTTTTTCTTTTTCTCAGATGATTTTGTTCCATCCATTAAACCAGAGTCTAGGCTAGACTGTATTTCTCAGGCAGTTACTGACATGTAAAACTGTTATTTTAGGTACCCATTGGAGATTCATAAGATTTTGATTTTCAATTTAAGGTTGTCAGGGCCTTATTTTTGGCTGAACTGTGATGGTGGCTTAGGAGAAAAGATGTTTGCGGTGAGAGCAGAGGAAGGGTAGGTCTTATCTCAGCAATGTGCAGGGAAACGGAAACAAGGGAAGCCTCAAACCCAGCAGAGATGGTGTCCACATGGGGAGGTTACTCTTGCAGCATGCTGTGGTCAGGTTAAGAAAACCTATGCTCCTTGCTAAGGACACATAACTGGATTCTGAAGGGAACAGGGAACAATTGAAGTATCAAAATGTAATTATTTTAATATTTATAAAACACTTCTGCAGGGCTGGAGGGTAGCTCAGTGCCAGAGTGCTGGTTCAGCATGCACAAGGCCCTGGTTTCCACCCCGACACCATACTATGTGCATAATATGCACATCCATGGCCATCTGCACATATGTGTCTGTGTACATACATACAGCCCTCTTGCCAGAGAATGGCCTATGGATCAGAGAGGGGAAATTTGAAGGTGAATTGGAGATTGCAGCAGTAAATCAGACAACAGACAGGGTGGCCTTGAACAAGGCTCTGGAAACTTCAGTGGGGAACAGTGGGTAGGTTTTTAAATAGACATTTAAACTTATTTATTTATTTCTTATTTGAACATTTTAGTACCTAGAGCTGCTTTAGGTTGAAAGCAAAATCACATAGCTCCAGATCCCCCTTGCCATGTGCACAAAATGTCCCCTACTACTGACATCCTGATCGGTGTGGTGCATTCATCACAACTGGCACACTCACACTGATAAACTGCGGGACCTAAACCCATTGTTTGCATTAAGGTTTGCTCCTTGTGTCTGAGTTTTGATGAATGCATAATGTCATTGTTTCCCCTGATGATATCATACATGTTGGTTTCACTGCCCTAAGTACCCCCTGTGCTTCACCTGTCCATCCCCTCCTCCTCCCTGGGAAATCCTGCACGTGGCAATGTTTTTACTGTCTTTCAGTTTTGCCTCTCCAGGGTGCACCACAGTGGGAATCATACAGTTGGAATTGGGTACTCATAATTCTTTTTCAGCTGGCATCTTCCTCTGGGCAATATGCATTTCACATACCTCATGCTTTTTGGTGGCTTGATAGCTTAGTTTTAAAAACAGATTTTATCTTAGAGAGTAGCTTTTGGTTCAGAGCAAAATTGAGCGAAAGGTGTACAGATTTCCCACACCTCCCTGGATGCTGTTTCTTTAATAGCCCAGTAATAGTCCATTGTGTGAATGTAACTCAGTTTATTCATCCACTTATCTACTGAAGGGCACTTTGCTTGCATTGAGGAATAATGCTGCTATAAACACTCATGTGCGAGCTTTTGTGTGGATATAAATCTACTCACTGGGATAAATACCTAGGATCCCAACTGCTGAATCATATGGCAGGGCTATGTTTAAGCTTGTGAAAAACTAGCAAGCTGCCTTCCTTCCAAAGTGACTGGACCATTATGCACTGCCACCAGGAAAGAATGAGAATTTCCTATTTCTCTGCATGCTCCTCAGGATTTGGTGTTGTGAATGTTTTGGATTTTAGCCATTCTAGTGAGTGTATAGTAGTAGTATTTCATTGTTGCTTTAACTGGTGATTTCCTACAGACATATAATGTTGAGTATCTTTTCATATGCTTGTTTGCCCACTTGCATATCTTCTTTGATGAGATATCTGTTCAGAGATTATGCCAATTTTAAAACTTTTTGCTGTCTTCTTGGTGAATTTCACAGTCCTTCAGCAGATAAGTGTTTTGCAAAGACTTTCAGTTTGTGGCTTGGGTTTTCATCCTCTTACCAGTGCCTTTTGCAGAGAGAAGTTTTTACTTTTGGTGAAGTCTAATTTATCAGTCTTTCCTTCCATGGATCATGCTTTTGGTGTTTTATCTAAAAAGTCAGCACCAAACTCATTGCCTTGGTCTTGTTCGAAACTACTCCCTGGGGATATTTTTAGCTTTGTGCTTTACAGTTGGGTTTATAATCTGTTTTGACTTAATCATTTCAAGTGTGCGAAGTTTCTGTGTAGATTGTTTTCTGCATGTGAATGTCTAGTTGTTCCAGAAGTATTTGTAAGAAGAGTATCTTTGTCCATTGAATTGGTCTTTCCTGCATCAAAGACCAGCTGTGGGCATATTTCTGGGCTTTCTAACTCTTTTCATTGATCCATTTTCTAGTCACCAATACCATACTGTCTTAATTGATGATACGTTATAGTAAGTCTTGGAGTCAAATAGTAACAGTCCTGTTGTCCTTTTCTCATTGAATATTATATTGGCCTCTTTAAAAATTTTTTCTATTGTTAACTTCTACATAAAACACAAAAGTTGTTTTAGGGATATATATATGTGTATATATATATATATATGTCCTTTATATATTACATATATATATCCTTTCTCTATATATATTATGTAATTATATATATTATATTGCTCAAACATTTATTACTTTCTTTGTGTTAAAAACCTTCAAAAGTCTTTCCTATATCTATTTGGGATCTGCAGTACATAGTTATTCCCTGTAGCTGTTGCACTGTGCAGTAGCACCCTGGAGCTTCTAGCTTTCATCTAACTGTAACTTAGTACCCACTGATCACACACCCCCCATGGCCTCAGTCTCTGGTAGCTACTGTGTTACTCCACAGTTACCTGAGATCCGCTTTTCCAGATTCCACATGAGTGAGGTCACATGGTACTTATTTTTCCCCATCTTATTGTACTTACAGTAATGATTTACCCATGTTATGACACATGACAGTACTTCATTCTTCTTGTTGCTGAACTGTATTCCATGGTGTATATTAACCACATCTTCATTATGCATTCATCAGCTGTTAGACACCTTGTTTGCATTTCCTAGCTATCGTGAGTAGTATTACAGTGAACTCAGAAGTGTGGTTATAACTTCAACACACTGATTGCATTGTGTTGGTATATATGCCCAGAAGTGGCATTTCTGGACCATATGGTAGCTCTGGTTTTAATTTTTTGAGGGTGCTATATCCTGTACATAATGGCTCTATCAATTTACATTTCTACCAGTGGTGTCCCAGTGCCCGGTTTCCCTTTCTCCGTGTTCTCCCCGTGCTTGTTATCTTTAGTCTTTTTGACAGTTACTATTTTCACTGTGATGACTTGATATCTCCTTGGAGTTTTGATTCACATTTCCCGGATGACTAGCAGTGATGTTCAGCTGTTTTCATGTACCCTTAGGCCACTTGTATTCTTTTGAGAAATATCTATTGAGATCTCTTGCCCACTTTGAATTGAATTTTTTTGGATTAAATTGTTTGAATTCCTTATGTATTTGAATATACACCCTTTATCAGGTGTAACCGTTGCAAATGTGTCCCATTCCTTAGGCTGTCTCTGCACTCCGCTTAGTGTTTCCTTCGCAGGGCAGAAGCTTTTCAGTTTGCTGTGACTTCGCTTGTCTGTTTCTTGCTTCTGTTCCCTGTGATTGTGTGGCCATTCTTTGTCTTATTTTTCCATGTAAACTTTAGAATACCTTGTTGGTATTTTGATTGGCTCCGCATTGAATATAACATACCCAGTTGGGAGGAACTGGCATCTTAACAATTTTCAGTTTTTCTATCCATGAACTTGTGAATTTTTTTGTAGATTTTTTTTGGAATCTTTTGTCTGAGTTTTGTAGTCTTTCTCATACATATCTTACATATATTTGGCTAGATTTTTGCAGTGATTGGAAGAGAGAATGAATATAAATGAAGTTATGATTTTAATTTTAAATTATAATTGGTAATTGCCAGTATGTGGGAAAACAGTTAACTTTGTGTGTTAACCTTTTATTCTTACTATAATGGCTTATTAGTTTCAGGAATTTTCTTTTTTTTCCTTTGGAATTTTCTACATAATCCTATCATCTACAAACAAAGACTACTTTATCCTTCCCACTGTGTATAACTTTTCTTTTCCTTTTGATTTTGTATCTAATAATATATGTTATAATCTTTCTTTTAAATACAGATAGATATTAATAAAGAAAATTAATAAAACATGTTTATGAAAAATAAACAAAATTTCATGATAAAATAATTAGATTTGTTTCATTTATACTACTAGTCTCTCTTAGTTCATTGAAGAGAGAACTTTGTTCTTATATTTTCTTATCTTATTGATTGTATAAAATTTCCAGTACGACATTGCATAAGAGTGATGAATTAGTCCTGGTTTTAAGGAGAAAGCATGTAATTTCTTGCCATGAAGTAGGGTGTTATTCATAAGGTTTTAACACATTCTTTGGGAATGTTTTTCTATCTTCCTCATTTACTGAAAGTTTAGTTTTTAATTTTTCTTTTGTTTGTTTTAAATTGTGAATGAGTGTTCAACTTGGTTGAAAGCTTTGTTTGCAACTATTGAAAGCACTATGTACATTTTCTTCTTTCACATGCTGAGGCGATTGATTACATTAATTGATTTTTAAATATTGCACCAGCCTTACCAACTTGGGACATATCCCACTTAGTTGTAGTGCACAATCTTTTATACACATGGCTGGGGATATAGCTCAGTGGAATAAGCACTTGCCTAGCAAGCGCAGGGTCCTGAGTTCGATCCCCAGTACTGCAAAAAAAAAAAAAAAATCTTTTATACACAGTGTCGGATTTGATTTGATGAGATCTGATGTTGGTTGTTGCATATATGTTCATGAAAATATTGGCCTGTAATTTTAGTCTGGATTTAATATTAAGTAATGTTGTCCTCATGGGTGAAATAAGAATTTTTTTTAATCCTGTTTTGTGAAACATATTATAGAAAGTTGGTATAACTTTTTTCTTTAAATGTTTGATGGAATTCATCAGTCAAGTCGTCTGGAATTGGAGTCTATTGATTAAGAATGTGATTAATTATTGGTTCAATTTCTTTAATAGATATAACCACATTCAGTTCATCTTTTTCTTCTTGAGGCTTTTGGTAGATTGAGTCTTTCAGTAAGTTGATGTGTTTAATATTTCATGTAACTTATCAGTTATGCACAGTGAGCATACAGTTTTGGACAGTATTACTTTATCATCTTTTTTGAAGGTATAAAGGTATTTATTAGGTGGCATTTTGCAAGTGTACACTCACAGAAGCAGCCTGTGTGCCCTCGAGAGAGAGGTGTTATGGGTTAAGCTGAGATATTTATGCGTCTTGAGAGGGCTGGAGGTCCTGATTTTGTGAATCTGTAGAAAGTTTGGGCTCAGTTTTAAGGTAGAAAGATAATAGCACATTTCACTGATGAAAGAATGGCCCATTTTGCAGAAAGTCAGGGGCAAAGCCTATTGTATTTCTTAGGATTAGGTTTCTGCCCTTCCCCCTACCCACTAAGCCAACTTGTGGACAAAGGATCTCAGGAATGTGGGGTGTGATGAGCCTGGGAGAAAAGAAGCCCAAATGAGTGAGAGAGTTGCAGGTTTGGTGACCATGGGTGGAACCGAGTGTGTCTTGAGCTGGTGTCTTCTATAAGTGTAATTTTCAAATTATGAATCTCCTTAACTTCTTTGTACCTATTATTATTATTATTATTAATTATTATTTGTCTTTTGAGGCAAGACCTTGCTGTGCAGTTCAGGCTGGCCTTAAGCTCACTTTGCACCTAGGCTGGTCGCGAACTTGCGATGATCCTCCTGCCTCAGCCTGGCGAGAGCTGGGATCGCAGGCCGGAGCCACCACGGCCAGCTCTATCGTTATTGCTTTATCCTAGCTTTATTTTGACCTTATCCCCCCCCCCCCCCCCAGCTTTGATCTGTTCCTGCCTTAGTTACTTTCTCATGGCTCAGATGCTGTCCTTGACATGCACAACTGAAAGGGGAAGAGGTTTATTCTGGCTCATGGTTCTCAGCAGTTTCAGGTCACAGATAGCTCAGAGGCAGGTGCAATGCAGTGGGGCATGGCAAAAGAGATCGTGTTTGTGGCATGGCAGCAGGGAACAGGGAGAGGTCAAAGAAAGGGAGGGAGATACACTGTTCCAGGCCATGGCCTCAGTGACCCTCCTTGTCTTCCCAGCGTCACATTTAATTCCAAACTCACTCCTGGCTTAATGTGAGTGTCACCCTCCCATGATCCAGTCACTTCCGCCAAACCCTGCCTATGAGTGCGTGCGGCTGGGGGACAGGCCCATGTCAACCATAACATTTATTCTTAAGAGAAGCAGAAGCGCCATAAGTCTGTCTCCTATGGTTCCTTCGGCCTCTACCTACCCAGGGATAAAAAGGCTCATGATAATTGATCAAATCTCTTTTAATGTTGATGAGATCAGTAGCGATCCACTCTTTTAATAATTAATAATAGTAACTTATATCTTCAATCTTTTTTTTAAAACTTAGCCTAGCTAGTGCTATATCAATTTTATGAATAGCTTCTAAGAGACAGCTTTTCATTTTCTTGATACTCTTTATTAATATTCTACTTTCAATTTAATTGACTTATGATCTATTTTTGTTACTTATGTTATCCTGCTTACTCTGGATTTAATTTGTTGCTAAAGTAGAAGCTTAGATTACTGAGTTTAGATGTCACTTTTTCTCTGCTACATGTATGTGTTCAGTGCTATCAGTTTCTCTCCAATCTCTGCTTTTGCCACAGTACACAAATTTTGATATATTATATTTTCATTTTTAGTTTGTCAAAATACTAATAATTCTCTTTTGTGTTTTTTTTTCTTGGCTCATGTGTTAACTTAAAATTGTGTCATATAGTTACTGGATATTTGGTTTTGTAAAAAACTCATTCTATTATTGATTTCTAGCATAATTACTGTGTAGTCTGAGAATATAATTTGTGTGTGATTCCTAGTTTAAAAATTTATTAAGGTCTATTTTCTGATCCAGAACATGTTTTATCTTGATGATATTGAGATTAATGTGATTATCCTATTTTTGAATAAATTATTCTATAAATGTTAACTAGCTCTAATTGATTGATGGTGCTGTTCAGTTCAACTCTATCTTTAATGATCTTCTTCCTGTTGGGTCCATTAATTACTGGTAGAAAGGATACACGTACCCACTTTTTAAAATCAGGATTAAAAATATATATACTAACTTGAAATAATATCAAACTCAGAGAAAAGTTTCACATACCTGAAAAAACTTTCTTTCTTGAGCTATTCAAAAATAAGTTGCTTATCAAATTTTCCTCTGGCCCTGAATACTTTAATTCCTTCAGGCACAGTTTCCTGTGTTGCAGCGTTACTATAACAGAACCACCTGCCCCACACTCCCAGACCCTTCCAGCTGGCAGCGCTAGGGAACATGCACATACATGTATTCATACTTATTATAGCTCGGTTCAATTCTGTGTATATCTACACACATATCAAAATCCAGGTGAGTTTACATCTGTATGTCAAACTCCTTATCTAACACTTCAAGTTCCACCTGTTTTTTTCCTGTTCATGTGGGTAGCTCGGATTCTGACCCCCTGAGCTGCTATAGCTCCACACTGTTCCCACACATTGATGTGGGTGCCAATCTTCTTCATCCCCACCTACTGGCTTGGTGCTCAATATCAAAGAAGGGGAGGGAGGAAAAGCACAGGGTGAGATATAGAGGAACTAATGAAGAGGTCTGAGAGAGATTTAGGGGAGTACTACTCTGCCATAAAGAAGGATAAGCTTGAGACATTTCTAGGTAAATGGATGCAACTTGAGACCATACTCCTAAGTGAAATAAATTGGACACTCATGTGTAAATATTGTAGGTATTTATCTCAGGTATGAGAGATTGAAAGGGCCAAAATGTATAATAGATATTAGAAAATGGCAAGGAAATGTTCAGATGGGGAGGGGAACAAAGGGGCTAGGGGGAGAGGGAAGGGGAAAGGACAAGGAAAAAAAGAGAACAGAAGAAAAAATGGAAACAAAGCTTTTGTAAACAATCAGGGGAAGAGAAGTTGAAGGGAGGTGAGGGGAATGGGCAAAAGAGAAGCAAAATATATCATGCAGAGGTACAAATTCCCTACGATGAATGTTATCTATCTATCTATCTATCTATATATATATAAAATGCACCAATAAAACTTTTTTAATTAAAAAATTTTAAAAACATGAGAAAAATAAAGAAAGCAAATTTTAAAAGAAAAAAAGACACTAGACAAGACTGAGGTGGAGAATATGGATGGAGACTGTCTTGGGACTGTGGAGTGGTGTGGAAGTGGGGTTTGAGAGAGAAATCTGCTTACAGCATAGACTTTCTATCGTCAGATTTCATGTAAAAACGTGACAGTATAAAGAGTTTCCCCCAGGGACATACATATACATTAAAAGCAAAGAAACCCTAGAAAATAAGGCTGAAATCTAATTTAAGAGATAGACAGAGAGCAGGAGTGGACTATGACAGAGGAGGAGCAGCGTATACAACGCTGGGGCAGTCCAGGGAAGGAGGGTTTGAGGAAAGAGGCAGCTGAGTTCATCATTAACAGCAGTCCAGTGAGAGAGAACAGATCAGGCCTCAAGGAGTCACTGGTCAGAGGGTTAGTGACTTTCAAATCAGTCTCAGTAGATGCACTGGGTCTGCGGGTGGACTCAAGAGGGAGTATGAGTTTAGAAGGGGTAAGAAGGAAGTATAGCAATGGTTTCAAGACATTTGTGCCGCAAAGAGAAAACTAAGTGTCTTGTTTGGGGGAAGACTGTTCTCTGAAGGTTGGTAAGAGAATTGGGAAAATTTAAATACGGACGGGGATACTGAAAACATAAGGGCTAAGCGAAAGTTCTCTGATGAGTATGAAGGATGCTCATTTCACACTTAGGACAAAAGTCTCCTGGAAAGTTTTTACATGCACAATTCTTTGATGATTGTACCAATCTCGGTTCCCTAAAGGAACAGATTTGATATTACATGAAGGTTTACTGGGTAGGCTAAGAGTGGCTGCCTACAGAGTGAGGGGTGGAAGAGTACAAAATATTTGGCCATCTATGTGCCAGAGAGCTGAGTTTTCACTCAAGGTCGAAGACCTGAAGCTAACTGCAGAATCTGGTGTGAGTTGCTCTTTGTAAGTTGAAATCTGCCTTAGAAGGCTGATGAGTCTGCTCCACAACCCTGAAGGAACTGGAGATGACTGACCAAAGGCAGTAGGAAAACCAGACCTCCTCCTCTGAAGAAAACAGACTTTCTTCTTCTTTCCCTTTTTATTGTACACAGGCTATAAGCCCAGTAGTTGGTGCCTCCCATGTGTGGGGTAGATCTTCCTTCCTCAGTTTGTAGTCTACATGTCAATCATCAACACATACAGAGCTTCACTGATATGTTAGGTGGTTCTTACTCAAGTTGGTATATGTCTTGGTTACTTTTCTCTCATTGCTGAGACAAAATACCCAACATCCAAAATGAAGGAAGGAAAGGTTTATTTAGCTTACAGTTTGTGGAGGTTTCAGTCCATACTTGGCTGGTTCTGAGGCAGAGTGGCACATGGCAGAGGGCAAATGTTCATGGCAGCAGAGCACAGCAAAACAAGCAGCAAAAGGGAGGAATGTCCAGCAAGCAGCCTCTTCTCTTCCCTTACACTGTAAACAGGCTGCCCCCACTCAGGAGGCATGTAGCTCTCAGACAATCTCCATGCCTTCCTCTTCCACAGGCTCAGGATGTATACAAAGTAAGCACCCTGGCTTCCTGCTGAATCGCTCAGCCAAACCTCTAGACTCCCCAAGTTGACACAATGTATAAACCATAACAGTATATCAGAATGAACCATCACAGTGACTGATGTAGAGATTCTCATTCTGAAGTTTTGAAACAGCTATGCCTTGGCAGGTCCCCAGGTGATAAAGATGCTGGTATTTCATAGATGATGTTTTGCAAATAAAGAAAGGTATCTAAAGAGCAATTGTGGGTTCTCTGGAAATGACAAAAAAGAAAATGTTATCTATTATAATCCACGAGGTTCAGGCACATGTGTTGCTCGGAAATAGAAAGTGTAGTGGTCTTGCCCAGTGAGTTTTAGTTTCTCTATGAAATAGAAGGCAAAGTTTTCCATGAAAGTGAGGGATCAAGTTTGAGGAGAATGACAAGTTTAGGAAATAGCTACAATGAAGACTGAGAGAAAGTATATTGTAAAAATAATGAAAGATTTGTGAGAAATTTTAGCAAAATTAGAAGCTCATAGATCATGACTTTCTAGTGGCCATCATCTGTATTAGTTTGCAGTTGCCTATAGAAAATGTGACATATTAGTGCGAGCACCAAGAAAATGTGCTTTTTGGGGTGTGAATGAAGATAAAATAACAATGAAGGGAGAAGTTGTATTTAATGCCAAGAAGGATGTTGTGATGATGATATCCAAGTGAACACTGAAAGGAATTAAGACAGGAAGATGCTAACAATCAAAGGACCATGAACCAGAGGTCTCCGTGAAGCCCAGCCTGGAAAGGTAAATATTTGTGGCAATTGCTGAGAATATTTTATTGGAGGACTTCAGAGTTTCAATAGTTCTTGGTAAAGCTAAATTGTGTGAAATGGGATCAAAGGAATGATATATTCAACTGAGGTGAAAACCACTAGAACTGAAATAGATTAAGAGATAAAGAAGCCAGGGCTTTTGATGGGCTGTCTCCAGTAGCTAGCAAAAAGATCTAGAAAGTGCCAAATTATACATATGTGGGTATTTTTACTCTGAATGTACATATAAATCAATACATTACTTCTGTAGAGGGTGAATTTGCATATTCAGTGTAGTTTCTAGTTATAGAATGACTTTGTCACCTAGGGCCCCAGAAATCAAATTGCTTAGGTTTCTTTACTTTGCTTAGAAGACTGAACTAATTACAGTGAAATTCTTTTCTTCATTGTGATTCATTTAAAAATTGCTGTGTAAGTATGGTCTTCAGATTTCTTGCATAAAGATCACTTGAGAGTGATAGTTAAAAATGCAAATTTCTGAGGACGGTCTAGGTCTATATTAATAACAGTGAGTAAAGTAGGGATCACTTTGGGTAGACCTGGAATCTATGTTTTTATCTAGCTCTTCAAGAATTCTTAGGCTCATACTGGGTACAGACAGAGAAGGCATGTAAATGTGTATCTGTGTACATGTGCTTTCTATGTGTGAGGAGTGTGTATGTTTCTGTTGCTTATGCAAGCGATTCGTGCACAGATTTACATTCTTAGAAATACTGAAACATAGGGGCTGGGGATATAGCTCAGTGGAATAAGCGCTTGCCTAGCAAGCACAGGGTCATGAGTTCGATCCCCAGTACCGCAAAAAAAAAAAAAGAAAAAAAAGAAAAAAAAAAAAGAAATACTGAAACACATTTTTATTTTAGCAGCTCTATTTACATCTCTTACATAAATGTTCATATAGGAACTACTGAGAATAATAAAATGACTTCCTGTTTGTCACTCTAACTGGTACAGAATATTTTCCAGGGGATTTTAGCAATATATTTCTACAGATTTTACCTTTGATTGAATTATAAAGCTTGTTTCCGTGAAACCAACAATCACCTGATGAGGTCTACAAATGAATATCTTCACATTTTTCTTGAAGGGGGATATTATCTTAGCTACTTTTTCATTGCTGGGGCAAAATCCCCAACATTCACAAGTTAAAGAAGAAGAGGGTTATTTTGGTTTCAAATTTGTAGAGGCTTTAGTCCACAGTTGGATGGTTTTAGGGTAGAGATGTCTGACCTATGGGCACGTCAGAGGAGAAGCAGTTCCTAGCATGGCAGGCAGGAAGCAGCAAGATTTCCTTTTTTTCTCTTTTTATTCCATCCAGGTTACAAGCCCGTTGGTTGGCCCACCCACAGCCAGGATCTAGATACAAGCCATGACGTTCATCAAGGAGAAATTGAAAGAGAACTTAAAGTTTCCAAATGTCAAAATAGAGACAATCCTATATCCTGTTTTGAGAAGAAACCAAATGTTCTAACTAACATTTTTATCTTTGACATTTTCTGGTTGCCTTTATAGGTCTTTGGCATAATTACTGTAGTTTAATTTTTTTAAAAATAAATGCCCAATATTCATGTTTATCCCCATTTTTATAGTTCAGTATCCCACACAGTTCATGTGCTTTGTTGATCTACATTGCTAACGCACAAGTAGAAGGCAGTCAAGAATGCTAGCAACATTTCTTTTCTGTTTAGATTAATGCTGAAATCATTAGAGATAAAAGTAGCAGTTATTTTATTCCAATGGTGGATACAATAAAGTTTTACCTTTAGGGTTAATATGTTCTTCTGATTTCAGGGTTTCTTTCTAACTTTATTTCCACAGTGAATCACATTTATTTCTATATTGCTTTTTCTATACAGCATTTTCATGTGGTCATTGACATCTACTGCAATAACTTCCTTGAACATTCTCAAGCTGTTCCTGCTACTGATTTTTTAAAAATAGGATTCATAGGAAAATGTGGAAAGTTGATGTTATAGAAACTTTTCCTTTAGTACCTGGTTTGGACTATGCAGAGCAAGTAATAGTGTGATAATAGAAGAAAAAAGAAAGCGAAAGGCATATAGTGGCTGTTTATTAAGCAAACCTTATGCTATAATATGTGTTATATGTTATCTCATTTAACATGCAGCAAAATTTCTAGTTAGGATTATGATTTTCATTTTTTTAGAAAAGAAATAGGTGAGGCTGCAAAAGGTGGACACTTCAAATTATCTTTTTTATCCTTTTTCTTTCAAATCACTTATGTTTTCAATGTTGTTATAACTTTTATTTATATATCCTCCCAAAGCTGCAAGCACTGATAGTTGAGGCTTTTGGGAGGTGGTTGGATCATGGGTTTATGATACTGGATTATGAAAGTGTGATAACTGGATAGTCCACTGATTAATTTAGCGTAGTTCTGGGTGCAGATAATGGGAAGACCCACCTTAGGTATGTGTGCCAGCAACCAATAGGCTTGCAAACTGGATGGAATGAAAAGGGAAAGGAATGCTCCTTGCTTGCTGCCTCCTGCCTGTCCTGTCTTGGGCTGTTTTTCCTATCCCATGTCACCCTGCCTTGTAGCCAGATAAACTATGGACTGAAACCTCTACAAACTGTGAGCTAAAATACACCTTTCCCCCCTCTAACTTGTGGGTGTCAGGTATTTTGTTCCAGCAATGAGAAAGTTTCTAAGACAAATGTATGTATTTTGCTAACTCCATTTTTTTAGTATATAGCCATGTTACAATCTCGGTCTAAAATGTCAAATTTTCCTTCAACTGTAGTTCTATTAGTTTGTTTGAGACAGGTCTTACTATGTACCCTAGGCTGGCTTGAACTCATCATCATCGTATATCAGTCTGCTGAATGTTGGGAATATAGGCAGGTACATAGCTCCTGGATCTCACTCGCAATCCTGTGCCATTTCTTTTCTTTACAGCCAACTTCTTAAGGAACAGTCTACATTCTTTGTCACTACTTCTCTCATCTCCTAACTCACTCTTACACTACCTCTAATATGTCTACACATACTTTAACAAACGACCATACGTTCTCCTTACCTTCATTCAGTATGCTACATTCAGTTCTGCCCCTGCCTTGAATAGAAGACTTGAGTCATTACTGGGAATGTTACCAAGTTAAAAGAGTTAATTGAAGATATTTAGAAGAGTATATCACACGTAAGGATTCCTACTGAGTATTACAGTTTTTTATGTGTGGTGGTGATTGTTGGCTTCTATTAACACAATGATCAGTCTGTTTTCACCTTGTTTAGTTTCTTTTACTAGTTTACATGTTTTTCATTATTGCCTTTAGACTGAGATAAAGGGGTTCCCTATTTTGAATTTCACATTTTTCAAAATCATTTACATTGAATTTTAATTGATATTTGATAATATGTATCACTTATATGAGTAAAATGTGATATTTTTTATGGATATATAAAGTCATGAAGTCATATCTAAAATCATGATATAGAACATTTCTATCACCCTAAAGAATGTCCTAAGGTCTCTTTGGAATCATTCTCTACTCTTGGATTTTGGCAAATATTAATCTTTCTATCACTATAGTTTTGTTGTTCTTTAACATTGTGTATCAGTGAAGATTGTGCAGCAGTTTTTTATTTCTAGTTTTTTATTTTACTTGGGCTAATCACTATGAATTCATCTTTATTATTTCATATCAGTAATTTGTTCTTTTTTATAGCTGAGTAGTACACCATTATTATGCAAAGATTAGGTAAAGGAAATTTGTGTTGTTTCCAGGTTTAGTGATTATAAATAAAACTTCTATAACCATTTGAACACAAATCTTTTATACTCTGGTTTCTCTTCAGATCGAATAAATCTTTTGCCTTTTGAACTCAAATCTTCGTGTATACATATGTTCTTTTCACTTTTCTAAGATAGTTAGAAGTATGATATTGGAGTCTCATGATGAGTTATTATTCATTTTGTTTAGAAAAGCCAATGTTTTCCAAAGTGGTTATATCATTTTGTATTCCCAGCAGCAATCCCCCTAGCTACACAATCTTTCCAGCATGTAATTCTCAACCTGTTGTACTTTTAGCCACTCTAGTGCAAATACAAAGGTAACAGTTCATAGTTTTCATTTCCCTGATGGTTAATGAAGTTAAACATCTTTTCATTTATATATTTCTCTATTCTTTGATGACACATTTGTTGAAATCATTTCCTTTTTTCAAATTGGGTTTTTGCTTGGTAGTTTTATTTATTTGTATTATAAGTTTTATTGATTTATTGTTTTATTGATTATATATTTAAATATTCAGTATACAAGATTTCATCTATATTTTCTTGTAAATGTTTTATAACCTTAACTCTAACACTTATATCCTTGATTTATTTCAGGTTAAGTTTTATAGATGAGGGACGATAAGTATCAAAGTTAATTTTTTATAGATATTCAATGACTTAAACACCATTTGATGAAAAGACACTCCTTTCCAAATTGGATTACCTTGGTACTTCTGTCAAAAATCAAGTGACAAAGGTGTCTTGTCCAATTGTTATCTACTCTGTTCCTTTAATTCATTTGGTTTAACTTGCTTTTCTTTTTCTAGCTTTTCCAAAATGAAGTCTTACACAACTGATCTGAAACTTTTCTATTATAAATATTTAATGCTAGATGTTCTCTATGAATGGTACCTTAGTTCCATCCTAGAAACTTTGATGTTTTACATTTTATTCATTTAAAATACTTTCTAATGTACTTTACGATTTTTTTCCCCTGATCTATTTTGTCTTAGTCACTTTCTCATTTGGGGGAAAATACCCAATACCCACAATTTAAAGCTGAAAGAGTTTATTTTGCCTCACATTTTTAGTGCGTTATCAGCTGGCTCCAAGGCAGGAAGGCGTGGTGGAAAGGTCCTGTGAAGGAAAGATGCTTACCTCATGGTGACCAGGGAGTAGAGAGGGAAGTGAGGAGCTAGGAAAAGAGATACATCCTTCTGGGCCAAACCCCAGGGCCCCAGGTCCTCCCCCTAGAAGCTACTTTCTAACAGCAAGCTAGCTGTTACATGCTCTAATCTAATCATCTTCCAAATATATGAAGTTTTGGGGGCCATTTTAGATTTAAACCATAATACATGTGTTATTTATAGATTTGTTGTTTAATTTCCTTGTGTTTGAAGGATTTTCCAGATATCTTTCTGTTAGTAATTTTTAGCTTAATTGTGTTATGGCCAGAGAGCATTATGTGTATGATTTCAATCTTTTGAATTTATTTGAGACTTGTTTTATGACATAGCATATGGTCTATTTTGTTAAATGTTCCATTTTCATGGGAAAAATCTGTACTCTTCTCTATTTTTTTAGAGTGTTTCATAAATGCTGATTAGGTCATGTGGGTAGAAGTGGTTATTCAGGTGTTTTATATCCTTGCTGGCAGTGCATCTGCTTGCCTATCAATTAATGATAGAGGAATGTGCAATCTCCCACCATAACTGTGAACATGCTTCTTTCTGTTTCTGTTCTACTTTCAGTTTTTCTTTTAGTCCTGTCAATTTTTTTCATATGTTTTGAAGCTCTGTTATTAGGTGTGTGAAAATTTAGGATTATTACGACTCTGGGTGAAATGGCACCTTTGTTATGAAATATTTTTCTTTATGTCTGCTAATATTTTGTGTTTCAAAATCTATTTTGATATTAATGGAAACCACACAGCATTTTGTAGATTTGTCTTTTCAGGGTGTATCTTGACACAGTTATATTTCAAAGATGTTAAAAATGAGAAAAATATATTCTATATCTGACGCGTATTTGTGGTTTGTGGCATTCTTCATCCTTTATGCCTGAAGAACTTCCTTTGAACACTTAATGATTCAAGTTGCCTTAGTGATTCAAGGGTAAATCTGGTCTGTTGCTCCTGATTGGCCAGAATGAAAATCCAGTGCTTACAGTGCTGCTCTTCAGGAGGTATTTCTTTGAATCCATGTGGCTGTGCCAGTCCCCACTGCGTGAAGGCTCTGTAGGACCACAGGATGTGGGGCCACGGGATGTGGGGCCACGGGATGTGGCTGCACGGAAGGCCTGCTCTCTTTGCCCGGGCTGCATTCTGCATGCTCATGACCTCGGAACTTTTTACTTAACCAGTCTGCAGTAGCTTCTTGCCCGGGCTGCTTCTTTTAGACCAGTGATAGCAAAACTTTTAGAGCTGAGTCCCCAAACTGCAACCCAAAATGCACTTATCACCAACTGCCAACCCTGCAATTAATCCTGAATACTGAAATTTTAGTTCAGAAAACATAACTCATACATTAATATCTTTTGTCTTAATGGAAAAACAAAGAACACATATGCTATAGGTTTATTACCACTGTTAGACCATCCTCTTGATTGTAGCAGGGTGATTTGCTGCTTTGTTGTGGACACGGCACAAATACGTACACTGAGGTGTCTTCCTGTGTGTTTGAGAGGATGCTGCGTTATCAGGTAAAGCCACATGGGGTAAGAAGAAGAAAGGCAGAGCTTGTGGGCTTAGTTCCTGCCCAAACTACCATTTTTGGGCATGGAATTGTGAGTCTTCTAATTCTAAATTCAACCCGGCATTAGTGGATTGTTATATTTTTAAGGTAGAAGGATGAAACATATTTGAATGTAATGCTTTTTTAGCTTAATTGATAACTTCTAAATATTTGACATATAGAACCTTGTCCGAGGCCCTGTGAATATGAGGTACAGATAGTCCTGGCTTCCTAGCCAGACTTAGTGAAATATATTTCTCATATTTATCTTTTATCCTCCTTCCTTGTCATTCGAGAACCTCAGTGAGACTCTCCCAAAGTTTCTAACATAGGTATAGGGTAGTATGGGGATGAATTAAGTAGAGTCCACTAAAGGGATAGGAACCAGCAGACAGACAAGAACAAACATGGCTCTGTGAATGGGTGGGAAAGGTGAATGTGCCATTAGACAACAGCCTGTAAATCTAGTCCCCTGAAAACATTCATAAAGAAATCAGAAAGTCTGAATGTGTGAGTGCATGCTGCAGGACCAGACCTGCATGGAACAAAATTCTGCTTCTGTGTTTTTCTAGCTATGAGATCTTTGGCAAGATTTTAAAATTCATCTGCGTGTCAGTTTCCTCATCTGACTGATGGGTATAATACTAGCAACTACTTCACAGTGTTATTTCCAGAACTAATGCTTTAATAATTATAAACAGTTGGGAGAATGGGTGGCAAACAGTAAATTTTCAATGCTTATTAGCTGACATATTAGCAAAGTAGATTTTCAGAGCTCCAGCTGAGTTTGCCATATGTCTTTATTAAATAACTTTTAGATTTGGATGATTATCAATTACCAGCATTAGGGTAATCTGTAGTTCTAGCTGCATTTACTCTAAAGCTGGCTGGATGCTCAAAATCCTATTTCCTATTCCTGATCACATGAAAGACTTTACTTCCAGGCTTTCTTTTGTGTGAAGACCCTGAAATTGGATTCTGATAAAAGAAACTGTGCAGAATTTACATGTATCACTGTTAGGCATGGTCCTAAAAAACCTTCTGTTATACTTTTCTTACCATCTCCATCTGCTATCTGGATTATTTTAGAATTTGTACAATGGCAAAGGCATAAGATAGCAGCATTGAATCACTATGTCACAGCTTGCAGAGCAATCACTTAAGAGAATAACCATACCAGGTATTTGCATTAGATATGACTTAAAAGTACATTTCTTTCATTAAGCCTAAATGATGTTGGGTCATTTGTACACAGCCTGTGCAAATGAAGACATTTGCATGTAAAAGGGTGCTGCTTTCATAAAAAATTTTTGTGGAAATTTTTCATAAAAATATGTGGAATTAGCTTGGTAAATGGCTAATGATCAGTAAGGAAACTATAACGGGTCACTAGAGAAATTGTAATCTTGTCATGCAGTGGCAAAACATGGTAAAACATTTTCCTATGAACACTTGGAAGGTAAAACATGTACCTATTGAAACTGAACTGCAGGAGAAACGAGAAACTCTCTTTAATAGTGTGTTTTTACTGGCTAGTTTTAGAGTGTGAAAAAGAATTGGCTAGCTTGCAAGCATAAAATGAAAGGGAATAGAAATAATCTGGACATTCAGATTTTGCAGTGTTGAAAACATCAGCTGTTTCTAGAATGTAGCTAGTGAGAAATGGAACTAAAAAGTGAGAAAAGCGCAGAAGGAAGGAGAGAATGAAAGGAAAAAGAAAGAAAGAAAAAAGAGAAAATGAATGATAAAAGAGAAAGAAAAAGAAGAGGAAGGAAATAGCAAAAAAGTTGTAAGCATGAACAGCCCAGTAAATCTTCTCAGGTGAGCGAAATGCTTCACACGCACAATCAGCTTCAGGATGGGATATTCACACTCGGAAGTTCTAGCAAGGTAGCTGTTATTACATTGAAAGAAGTTAGCATGGTGACAAAGAAATAGAGAAATAAAATGTAGCATTTGAGAATTGTATCTAGGAGAGATCTTTGTGAATTCTGGCACATACAGCTACTGGGAAGCAAATTAATAGACCCCTTCTGAATATTGAGCTTTCGAGGAATTTTAATTTCCAAGTAAATCATAAACTAAGAAAACAGACAGAAACTCAGTTTTGATTCTTTCAGATTTTAAATAACCACTAAAACTCAAACTTGTGTAAGCACGAGGCTGGCTTTCAGAATCCCAAAAACTGAGTCTCCTCTCCCACTTCACATGTGGCCAAGGAGGGTCGTAGGCAAGGTGGCGCTCCTGGAGAAAGGAGCCCAGAGCCAGAGGAGAGTGGGGAAGAACGTTTCTCCTGGACAGCCTCAGAGAAACCAAATCAAATGACTTTAGTACTACGCCAGGGTTCTTCACATTTCGGTATGCAGTATTCAGAACACAGCATTGCTGTGGTCTCTCACTCCTCAGCTCTTCCCACTTGTTCAGGAGATGAGGACGTGTGTGAATTGAAAATTGGTGGCCAGAAGGAAGTGACAGAGACAGGCTAGAGATCCAGAAATGATATTCTTCTTCATGAACACACAAGAGCATTGCCTTTCCTCAACTCCCTTGAAATCAAATTAAACTCATAAATCCATCTACTGCTCTAGGATGTGCTATGGAAGTGATACATACTATTACCAGGATTGGCTACAAAACCCCTTTGGGTAAGCAGAATTCCCGTATCCCTTCATTTGACGGATGAGGACTGTAAGATGTTAGGAGGACTGGAAACTCTAAGATGAGGGGATCCTGTAGTTTCGGGGATAGCTGCTCAGAAGAACACCTTGGGGTTTATGTAGTGTTAAGAAGAATTATCAGGAGGCCAAGAGATTGAGACACCTCCCAGGCCTTGGGATCCTATGTAAACAAAACAAAACCCAATTTAGTGTAAATATTAAAGTGAAATTTAGGCTTAGTCAATCAGAAACTACCAACTAATCTCTAACTAGGACTCTCTGTTTTAACCCACTCTATTTTCATGTATGTATGTTTGTATGTACTGGAAACTGCACTCAGGGCCTCACACATGCAAGGCAATCACTCTACCACTGAACTATATCCCCCATCCCTTTTAACATTTTGAGACACAATCTCAGTAAATTATCCAGACTGGTCTCAGACTTGTGATCTTCCTCCCTCAGTGTCCAGAGTAGCTCAGATTATAGCCCTGTGTCTTGGTCTTCTTTTGTGAACACCTCTCAAATATTGCCTCTGGCTCCCTATCTCCCTGTGGAGTGCTAAACACTGCAGCCTGATGCTACCTAATTTACAAACTCCTGAACGTTCAGCTAAAGGTATTAAAACTTTACTGTATCTAAATTTATTTTTTAACATAAGCAAAGAAACTATATGATTTTGGGGCTGTTAATTCCAGTGTTAGCATGTTCTAAACAATACCTCACTTCATAAGCACATACTGTGTCTGTGGAGGGTGATCACATCAGTGGCATCTTTTGTTAGGGAGAGGGTAAACACTGTTTCTCATTCTGTCTTCTAAAGTTACCTGGAGCCCCAAGTAAATTAAAAAATACTGACTGGGGTGTTTAGCAGGAGGATTAATGTTGGTGGTATTCTGAGAATTTCCCTTCATAGTTGACTTCTAAGATTGAGAGACAGAGAGGCAGGGAGGGAGCGAACTAAAGATGAGTGAACATAAAAATAAATCACTGAGTTTGTTACCCTCATTTAATGTTTCTAAGAAAATTACTTTTGCGTAGAGGAGGAAGAGTGAATATAATACATTTGTCAGTATTGTTGGCTGCAAGGATATCCCTCTCTTTCCAAGAATACCGAAATAATTCCTTTTTATGTGTTCCTGAGATCTGAAGCATGTATAGGATAGATTCCACAAATTGAGAAGTGATTGCTAGGAGTATGTGTGCGTGTGTGTGTGTGTGTGAGAGAGAGAGACAGAGAGAGGGGAGATTTTCTGTGCATTTCCTCATGATGTTCTATCCTCATTTCAGAGATATCTTTGAATTTTGGCTAAATGATCCATGGGAATATTTCAATTCCAGAACTAAGAGAGCCAAGGCAGCTGCAGAAGACCCTTGGGGGCAAGTACTTGTTGTAGTACATGTTCTAGAAGTTACTTATGTTGTCATCACTGTGTAACATTGCCCAAGGGCTCCAGATGACAGTTTGGGACGTGTGGAGAGCACATAAAATATTCCAGTCTTACAAGTGAAGGGAAATTATATTTAGGGCAAAAATGGTCTTCAACCATGAATAGATCCTGAAGATAACATTGAAGGAAGTATGTCTAAGGAACAAGTGACTGGAGAATATAGAAATCATTTTAATCCCCAAAACTCGAGTGAATTGTAGATGAGATATTATGTTGGAAATCTCCCTTAAAGAGACAACAAGAATGAATTCCCGGATGCTACTGATTTTGGATAAAAAAAAAGAGTCTACTCTTATTGACCTTGAACCCATTGCACTCAGACTTTCTTCCTACTCCTCCACTGCGATGATGCTCAGAAATGCTACCAGTGACCTCGGGGCAGCGTGCAGGAGCACATTTCATCCCTTGGAAGCGTTTGATGCACTCTTTATAACTCTTTTCTCAGGTGAGCACCTCTCCTGGGTTCCAGGCCACCTTCCTTTTCTTTCGTCTTCCTTGATCTTTCCTGTGATGGTTTCTCCTCATCTCCCATGTCTACATAAGCTCAGTGTCCTCAGACTTAGTGTACTTGTACGCCGTGTCATACCTACATGCATACATTTGGTGACATCACCTACTCTCCTTGTTATAAACATCATCTGCACACTAATGCTTTCCAAATTTATATCTCTAGGTGCTACCTGTTCTCTGCACTTTAGACAGATATATTAAAAGCCTACTAGAACCTTCTGTTTATTTTTCTTAATAGCCTCAACAGTTACTCCTGATACTCTGCTGCCAAGCCTTTTTCGCATGACTTTGCGGCCAAGGCCTCAGTATGACTCTTACTTCACCTCTCACACCTCTGCTGGCATGAAGAATACCCTTCAGTGCATTTAATGTGGGCCTTTAAAGTATATCCAAAATACAGCCATTTTTCATAGTCTTGGACTTCTGCTTGTGGCTGTGATGAACTAGTTTATAGTCAAACATCCCTTATTCAGGGAACAGCTAAAAAATCTGGATAAAACACAAAAATAGGTCAATGTGAAGGCCTCAGAGTGCCATGTGTGCAGCCAGTCCTTGTGTGGCTAAGATCTCAGAGGGGACTTGACTGAGGCAAGTATGTAATATGATGCTGTTGTTCTTCTCATTTGTGAACCATGAGCTGTATGACATAAGAAGCTAAGAAACTCAGCAGGGAGCGGTACCTAGAAGGTGAAAAAGCTAATAGAGGTATTCCTTCATCTCACAGGCATGACCTGGAGTCTAGGAATTACCATCATAAAACTTTGATGATCCAAGATTGTGGAGTGAAAGGAAATAAGAAGTATATGTTTTTATTCTACACTGCTTTCCCCTACCAAATTATTTATATATTTATAAAACATCAAAGGCTGAAAAGCTGCACTGCTAAGCAGACTTTTCAGTCTCATAGTGCTAGGTAGTCTGGAGTTCAAGGCCCTTATAAACACTTCAGGCTTTCGGTGAAAACTCTGAAGGTCTACCTCCTAGGAGTAATGGAAAACTAAAAATAGGTAGGACTTTTCTTTCAAAAACTGGAATCCAGACTTGAATGAGTGTGGTTCCCAAGTGGATGAAATGAGATGGTCCTACTTTAATTTTTTGTCCGGAATTAACATTAATCCTTTCTGGAAGTTAATAACACCTTCCACAAACTCTGGTTCTTATACCACAGTGTCATTCAATGTATCATTTAATAAAATGTTACCAAAATGCAGTCGGTGAAAATTTACTTGGCAAACCAAGATGACTAAGGTAAAAACATAATGTAAGGCTGATAGCTGAGTTATTAGGGTGATTAGATGTGAACATTAAAATAATTATGATTAATGATTAGTAATATAAATGAGAAAATGGAAAATTTTATCACAGAACAAGAATAACTGAAAAGAAACTGATATGCTAAAATGTAAAAATGAAATAACATTGGTTAAGGAACTAATTGATGGGCTTGGTATCAGATAAGAAGTGGCCAAAGAGTGAGTTAATAAACTGGAAGGTAAATCAGGAAGAAAATATTCTTACAAAAGTACAGAAATAAAAAAAAGGAAAGTTCCAAAAAGTACATAATCAGAATGTGGGAGATTAAAGCAACTTCAGTCTATATTTATAAGTGAAAGAAATTAATGTCACATGTGTAAACATCATATTGTCTCCCTAGTATAAGAAGCCAAATGAATAAGACCCAAAATGTATAATAGATATTGTGAAATGGGAAGAAAATGCTCAAAGGGAAAGAGAAACTGGGATGGGAGAAAGGAGAAAGGAAGTAAGGGAGAAGGAAATATATATGTGTGTGTATATATATGGTACATATATGGTATATATGGTGTATATGTGGTATATATAGTGTATATATAGTATATATGGTGTGTGTATATGGTATATACGGTATATTTATGGTATATATGGTAGATAACATGTAGTATATATGGTAGATAACATGGTAGATAACATATGGTGTATATGTGGTGTATATATGGTGTGTATGTGGTATATATGATATATATGGTGTATATATATGGTAGATAACATAGTTTTACTACTAACTGCTATTAGCTTATTGAAAAGAAAGGTTTGTGCCTATATTTCTTTGTCAATTTTTCATGCCTATATCTTGTAATATGAGCAACTACTTTAAAGGTAACAATACACAATGCAATGTTACCTTCCTATAATCTTGTTTTGAATTTTTTTTTTTAATTTTAAAGAGAGAAAATTTGCTCAAAGGGAGGGAACAGCTGTTTGGAAATTTTATACCATTGTTCTTATTGTCTGTTTTTTTCTTTCTTTAAAATAAAGAATGAAATAAACATTCTCAGAGAGGTGTAACTAGAGACACACACTAACAGGAGGAAGAAATTTGAAGAGGCCATGGCTGAGAGTTTCCCAAATCTGGGTGAAAAAAATCAAGCCACCTAGAGGTTGAAGAAATACTTTGAAACCCAAGCAAGAGAAATATTAAGAAAATCACATTTAGGTATATCTTCATACTTCCACTGAAGCAATGACAAGGAACAATCCTTCAAAAGAGTTAGAAAAAATTTTTATACTTTACTTTCAAGGAGTCAATAGCTGGTGTCTCAGAAGAAATTATTAAAGTAAGATTTTTGAAAATAAGCAATGCCATCTTTACTATGTTGAAAGAAAATTACAGTTGATCATACCACAAGCACCCAAGTAAACAAAAGATCACTAGGAAGCTAAAATGTAATCCGCCAGCTGCATCTTAAAGACCAGCAGGGTGGAGATAGTGAGTCTTTGGTAAGGACAGATTTCCTTTGAGTAACTGCTGAGTAATACCAGAGATAGCTGCAGTCTTCTTAAAAGCATGAACTGATTACAGCTGTGATATTTATTATACTCTTGTTGTTTCATCTTGTTTTTTTATTTTAAGGAGAATAAAAAGACTAACAAAATAATAACAACATAGACAAAAACAAAACAAAGCAAATACAATAAAAATGATACAGGGTTTTAAAACAAAATGGTAGGAATTAACAGCGGTTGTTATATTACATATTGTTGTCTTCAACAAAGTTGCTCAGATTACCAGATGTAAGAATGCAAGATTGATCAAAACATAAAAGAGAATAAAATATAATAAAAAAACATTAGAAATGATACAGAGCTTCACTGAACAAGATGGTAGGAATTCACCAATGGTTGTTATATTGTTGTCTCATCTTAATGTGCTCCTCAACCCCTCCAGAAGTAACTGCAAAGTCTCCTTTACCAGATCTCACAGTAGAAAAGAAGTGAACGAGGTGGAATTTTCTCAGCAGAATAAGGACGCACATAGGAGTGGGGAGGCAGTTGAATCTAGGAATGTAAACCTAGCTAGCTGGCCATGAGAAGCCAACAGTCCAACAGAGCTTGGGCTCCACGTCAGTAGATAGGAATGATCACTTATGCTAGGCCCTCTGACAGGAACTGGGGAAGACAAAGAGATAAAGAACACCCAGACCAGACCTGACCAGTTGATGATACATCTGGACTATGCGCAATGACTCAGAAGAGGCAGCTGGCATGGAGACAACTGCTTCAGCCTAGGGAGAACCGTGAAAATCACGTCAAATGTTTGGGTGTTTGGGAAGAAATTATTCAGATGTGTTGGGCTGGATTTTATTTTACTGCATTGTGTTTATTGTTGAAGTAGAAGAAAATTCATGGAGTAAAGACCCATTGTGGAAAGTGGCCCAGAGGATACTGGAAGTGAATTTCTAGAGGGACAGCAGGGGATGGTGATGGTGTACCAGAGCGTGCTTCTCTTGGCTGGTGGACCAGTCATGTATATTTCTTCCCAGCCTCGTGTTTCGTGATGTGTTTAGTAGCTTGAAATCTGCCATTAAGGTTTATCTGTAACACAAAAATTTGAAAAATTGCACAAATCAGGGATTTTTCCTCTCTTGGAGACTCAGTTGATAAACATTTACTGGAGCTGTATCATATGGCAAAATTTCATAACATGAGTGGTGGGGATAATGTGCAGATTAGCACATTTTACCTTTTATATGCTGCTGTCTCCCATCTCGTAACTCAAGTGTAGACATTTCCTGGAGACTCAGGTTCATCTTGTTTTCTGCCTTCTGGACCACCCTGGTTCTGCAATAAGTATTCATGTTTAACTTGTCTAGTGTCTGTTTATTATCTCTTCTAAACCAGCTCTTTTCTAGCATTTTTACTATATTTTTTGAGAATAACTTAACCCAAGGGCTTATACCAGAAATTTAACCATCTCTCTCATCAGTATTCCCCAATAATCAGTAAGTCCTGACAGGTCAATCTAATCAGCAAATTAAATATAAGAAATATATGTTTTTCCTTATTTTCACTTGTTAGCCCTGTCGGCTTGATTCATGTTCTCATTATTCTTTCTTTCAACTAGTTTCCTTAAACAGTTAACCATTAGACTATGACGCATTACTCACGAAGAGATTTTCCAGGCTCTTTTCTAGAGATTTGCGTTTGGTTATGAGAAGAAGAGTGGCATATCTATTTTTTCCTGTTATATTTTTATTAGTGCACATAAATTTTGAAAATATTGGGTTTCACTGTGACGTTTCACACGAGCATGTAACATTTTATGATCATATCCATTCCCCCATTGCCTGTGCTTCATCCTTTCAATCCTTTCCACTTATCTAGTAAATATTGATTGAGGTTGCCTATTTTTTGCCGGTGAAAGTTTTGGTAGATTATGTCTTTCCAGAAATTTTGTATAGGTGGTCAGACTGGTGGGTTCAGTTCATGATCTTCCATTGCTATAATTTTCATATCTATTGGATATATAATGGCCCTACGCTATAAAAATGTCTTTTTAATATTTCCTGTGTTCAGAAAACATGATACATGTCTCTCTGAGTCTGGCTTATTTCACTGAATAAGATCTCCAGTTCCACCCATTTTCTTGCAAATGACATCATTTTGTTCTTTTCTTCTAATTTTTAAATTTTTTTAATGATTTTCATTGGCATGCTGTAGGTATATATAAGGATCACATTCATCATAGAGAACTGGTACCTTCACATGGTACAACTTGATTCTATTTCTTTCCTATTCCCCCACCCTTCGTTTGACCCTTCCTCCTCTCCGCATTTACAAAGCTTTGTTTCTATTCTTTCCATCTTGTCTCTTTTCTTTTGTACTTTTCCTTTCTTTCCTTTCTCCTCCTCCTTTGTTGTTTCCCTCTTCATTTGAACATTTTCTTTCTATTTCACAATACCTATTATAGAGTCTGGTCCTTATTTACACTTTCAGTTTCTCATACAAGAGAAATAATGTGGTATATCCATATGTGTGTCCAATTTATTTCACTTAAGAGTATGGAATCAAGATGCATTCATTTATCAAGAAATTTATCTTTCTTCATGGCTGAGTAATACTCCATTGTATTTTTTTTAAAACCACAAAGAACACTGATTTGGGGAACATAGAGATTTCATTTGGGTTCATTAAGCTGTTTCTTTCTAGGTCCTAACAATAAATAAGCCTCCAGCCATGGGCATATGGGTACCAGAAAGCCAGACATTTAAATGGTGGCGTCTGACTTGGCTGGACCAGCTTTACTTACTTGAATGATGAGTACACATCTGGATGACTTGCTTTGGTCCAGATCATGAAGACCTTATAAGGGAATGTGGAGTCACCTTGGCTATGATGCACAAGGCAAGAAGTTTTCAGAAAGAATTAGGAATTGAAGATGAGGAAGCCTGGCATGATGTCTCATGCATGTACTTCCATCATCTGGACAGGTTCAGAGAAGATGATGACTTGGGCCCAAGTTCAGGATCAGCCTGGACAGTGCAGGAAGACTGAATTCTCCTCTTACAGGAACTCACGACTGGGGAAGTGGGGGCAACCCAGACATACTTAGTCACTTTATCTTCGACAAGGGTGCCAAACAAATTCACTGGAAGAAATATAGCCTTTTGATGCATGGTACTGAAAAATTGGCTCTGCATATGCTGAAGACTAAAATTAGACCTATATCTTTCACCATGCACTAAACTAAAATCTAAATGGGTCAAAGATCTGAATATTAAAACAGAAACACTAAGTCTGTTGGAATAGAGAATATGTAAACTCTTGAAGACATTGACGTAGGCAAAGACATCATGAATAAAACTCCAATTACAAAGGAACTATCACAAAGAATCAACAACTGGGATCTCACCTTTTTAAAAAGCCTTTGCACAGCATGAGAAACTACCAACAGAGTGAAGCAATAGGAAGAGACAACCCACAGTGTGGGAAAAATTTTTTGCCAGCTGTTCCTCAGACAAAGGACTACTAGTTAGAATACACAAAGAACTCAATTTTGTTCTTTATGGCTGAATAGTATTATATCTATCTACATACCTATACATCTATACCATCCCTCACTGACAGCACCTAAGTTGGTTTCATGGAATCTATATTTTTAAAAGGTGATCTAGAATTCAGACAAATCTAATTATTGATGTCTTAGTCCATTTTGCAAGCTATAGCAAAATACCCAGGCCGGGGCAGTTCTGGAGACACAGGGGCAGTGTGCCCTCACCTGCTCAGGTCTGGTTTGTATCTCGTAGTGAGTGGCAGCAGCAGTGTGTGGAGAAGGTCAGAAAGCAGAAGACAGGAGAGGCCCAGGCTTGCCCTTTTCTATGTACCCTTTTATAGCACCTGCTCTTGTCAGGATGATCTACTCCCACTCTGGACAAAGCACTAATCCATCCATGAAGGTGGAGCCCCACGGCCGACCACTTCCATTGGCTTCACCTGTTCACGATTCCACCACCTCAACACCATTCCACCGAGTCCAATCCTCTGATACAGGAACCTCTGTGGGACAAACCACCATCCAAGGAACAGCACATTGCTCAGTTTGGAAAGTACTTTAATACAGGATAAAAGCAGTATCCTCTAACAGTAGAATATAAATGTAACCATAATATGGCCCCTGCTCATTTCTCTTGATTAATCACCACCTATTTACCAGTACATATTTTATTTCATTTCATTTGTTGACCAAATGTTTATTATACTGTGTATAGCACACACTTTCTTAGGTCACTTTCTTAGGTCAAATTCAGCAACCTTACTCATGCCTTAACATTGTGATTCTCCCTGCTCCTCTGGCCCAGGTGCCTTCTCTGATTGCCTCTGTGTCTGTACAACCACCGTCCCTCCTTCATTCCTCTGTTGTACATCACTTATTTTATTGTCTATCTCTGTTACTGCACTACTGATCCATGGGAGGCTTTAATCCCTCGTGTCTAGACCAATAATTGGCCCAACATAGTTTACAACGATTTATTAAGTGAATACTACTCACCTAGTAAGTGGCACAGTAGAGATTTTAATTTTGGAATATATGGCTCCAAAGTCACTTGCTTTTAACTGTACTGTACCCTCTCAGTACAGTGTGGTTCAGCCTGTCAGGGGAGACACTTTTAATCATTCAAAGAGAATCTAATGATTTCTGAAGACAGAGCTGCTGTCTGTTCTAAGGGAAATGTTCCAGGTAACCACTTTAGCTGATCAATATCTGATCCAGATTGGAAAATTGATGCCAAAAAGTATTCTGTGACATTCAGTAAACTAGAAGGAGGAAAATTCATTCTTTTATCTTGGCCTATCCTAGATATGACTTTGCCATGTGGATATAGCCGTATTAAATCAGGAAATCAAAAAGCTAATGCTAGGTGAGGATATTTCCTAATGTTAATCTGACCAACTGGTCTTAAACTCATTTCTAGATCTAGGCCAACTATGGTTTTTGGCACACAAAATTCCTCAGAAATATTGGATTAGAATATTAGAAAATGGACATAACTCTCAATCCACTTGAGCATCCATTTTATTGAGAAAATTAATGTAACTCATGTGAGTTTTATTGCTCAGCATAAAAATTTGGGCAGAAGAAGCTAATGGATAAAATTTAGACTGTCTATTCTGTCACCTGATTTGGGAAATGTATGCTGACTCTGTTAGTTCTATTAAAAATGTTGCCTATAAAATAGCTTGCCGCAAGTTATTTTAGAGCTGTGTAAAGGACTGTTATTAATGAAAACTTCTCTTCCCTTTCTAATTAATTCATAACATTGCCACTAGAGTATTCTTTGTATATTATAAATTTATGTCAACACTTGCCTCATGCCTGCTTAAAAACTTTTGATAACTCCACATCTCTCCATATATGCTACAAGAACAAATTCCTTAGTTTAACACGTGTATTTTCTACAACCTGATCCCCACTTACCATTCTACTGACAATTGCTCTTTTAGCTGGAATACTCATTGCGTTCACTAACTACGCCAGATTATTCACCCATCAATACCTCTTTGGCCCCACGTCTCTGACTAAATTAATCTACCATCTGCCATCTTGCCTTTTCATCAATTTTATGGCCAATGTCTACTATTTTTATTGGAATTTTTCCTATTCCTAGAAGCCCCTCAAGAATTATTCATTGCTTATCATCTACATTCACACATAATTTATATTTTATTTGCATTATATCCTAATAAACCCACCATAAGTCAAAAATGTCATAAATTGAGAATGCATTTACTACTCCTGTCCCACCACACAGCTTAGAGTATCCACTGTCCCCCCTCGGGTCTCAGGGCTGACTGGGAGCTGCAGCTCGTTGTGTGGCCCAGATCACAGAGCATCAGACTGTGCATGCATCACTAGCCCAAGAGAAGATCAAAATCCAAACTGAAAGCGTTGTGTCTACAAAGTATGAATTATATTTACACCATGGATAAGAGCTTGAACAACTGGAGTCAAATCATCATAAGTTGGGACTAATCTGCATTTGGAAAAGAACACTGTTATTTCTGAAATATAGCGTGGAGCAAGGGAAGAACACATCTCATTATATAAAGAGTGGAGTGGCAACTAATCTCCTAACCATCTGACAGGTTTGTATTATGTAAGGCAGGATGCACTAATATGATTATATATTTGGTTTTCTCTCGGGCACTGCAGCTAATATTTTGTAGCAGTGTGAGGGGATGAACAGAAGAAAGCCTCTTCATGGGCTCATCAAACATGGCACCTCTAAAAGATGGTTCCCATCTTCCCGAGTGCACCATTGTGTTGATTATATTTATACTCTTAGTTCTCAACTACGTGTAAAAGCAAACACAGGAAAACCTGAACTATTTTTTGTAATAAAATATTCAACCACAAAAGAAAAATGTAAAACAAAAAAAACCCCTTGCCTATCTGACAAAAAAAAAAAAAAAGGTTACAGTTTCTCCCTATTTGATCACATCTTTTAAAAGACATCAAAAATACAGAAGCCACTATGTCATCTCTGTGTCCTTTTTCAGTCTCTTTATCAGTAGCTTAGATGGTATCATCATAAATTCTGGCCATATTTATCTCTCCGTCATTTGTAGAATCCACTGCACTTTCTTACATACAGGAATCTGAATAATAACAAAAACTCTCAAACCTTAAAGCAATTGTGGATGATTCTGCTGTTTCTCTCTCACTCTTACAGAGAAGAAAGCAACACTCCAGGCCCAAATGAAAGGACGATATGATACATTTCCTGTATGCCCTTTGTAGGATAGCATGAAGCAGATAACTTTAGTGGTTATGTAGGTATCTTTCCATTTGGCACTATGCATCTGTACCTTTTTTATGCTTTTATTTTTACATTTCATGCCTTGTTTTGGTAAATAAGGGAAAAATATTAATCAAGTACCTCACTTAGACCAAGTCCATATTACATCAACACAGATACTGAAAATGCTGAAAGTTGATTCAATTATCTGGTTAGTACTCAGCTGGCTCTTAAAACTATTTTAGTACAGAAAATTCCAAAAGTATGTGAAAATATGAGAAATATACAATAAATCCTATTGTACCATCACCCAACTTTAGTAATAATTAAGTCCTGGAAAGCCCTGTTTTCTCTCTAATCCCATCTTTTTACCCTATTACGGAGTTATTATGAAGCAAACCTCAAATATTGTATAATTCTACTCATAAATATATCAGAATTGATCTTTGAAGGAAAAAGAAGCTTTTAAAAATTCAATTATAAAAATATTTTTACTCTTAAAGTAGTAATTTCTTAATATTAGATATCAAGTAGTATTTAAATTTTCTTGTTTTTCACTTTTTCCAGACTGAATCAAGATGTAAATAAAATATATACACTGAAAATAGTTGACATGCCTCTCAAAACCTCTCTCATTCTACAAGTTCATTTCTGTCTTTTCCATTTTATTCTCCAGATTTGTTGTAGTGTAAGAAACAAGGTCTCTTGTCCTGTGGAGTTCCTCATACTTGTACATTGTTGACTGCATCTTCACAGTGTCCTCGAACATGTTCTTCAGTGCTCTTACTTCCTGTAATTTGGAAGATGTGGATGCTCCATCAAATACAGGTTCAATTTTGATTTTGTTTTTAGACTAGATTTGGTTGATTTAGATAATAGGAAGTAGGAAAATAGATCTCTTGCAAAAGGAAAGCAGATCAAGAGATGGAAGGGAGGGGTAAGAAAAAAAGAGGAGAAAAGGAAAACAATAGAATGAAGGTGTGTCATATACATGTACTAATTCCTTATGAGGAACATAATCATTATATACTGCAGACATATGCTGATAAAAATTAAAATTGAAAAGCAGTAGAACTGATGAACTCTCCTTAAGTGAAGAGAGATGAAAAATGGAAAATCAGAGAAAAAGAAATGTTGAGAGAATTTTTAAAAAATATATTATTTTATGATGGATTCCTTTCTAACACCTTTCAAATTGACTAGATCTTTTTACATTTAGGACAGAACAGTGAGAGATAATCAAGGACATAGTTGTGTCAGTGACTGAGTGATATATTTAAAAATATGACGGACCTTAAGCTGGTCCAATTCTATGCTTTTAAAACCATTTTCATATTGACAATTCGGTAGTACAATTTGGGTGCTTTTTTGGAAAAGTGAAAAATATGGAACATGAATATAGAATGGAATGGATGTGACAGTGCTCATGGTGAAATTTCCTGATCAGAGGCAAATCTTGGATGGTCCTTGCCATTTATGATATCATGTTAAAATGAGACACTAATATGCCAAAAATCAGCTATAAAGGGGATGGGAGATAAACCCACAGGTACATAAGTTAAAGCAAATTTTGTGTACCTGTTCCACGATACTCAAATCTTCTCACTTAGGTTGGGAATTCCGAACAGTGAAGAAAGATCTTTACAGGAAAGGAATGACATGCTATCATGTATCTCTTTCACTTGAGGAAGAGTCTTTCCACTCAGCCATGCAGGACACGATTCTCTCTGACAAATGAGAGACACAGTGGAGTAGGTTGGTGCTGTGTCCACGGTCCCCTCAAGAACTTGTATTAACATTTAATTTCTAGCTGGGAACAGCGGCACGTGCCTGTAATCCAAGCTACTTGTGAGGCTAAGGTATGAGTTTCACAAGTTCAAGGCCAATTTTAGGCAACTTAGTGAGACTTTGTCTCAAAAAAGAAGAGGCTGGTGTGTAGCTCAGTGATAGAAGACAATTCTCTTTGATCCCCAGTGCTAAGAAATAATAATTTTGGAAGATTTTCCATTGTAACTTTATTAGGAGATATAGGCTTCCAGTAGGGGTTAGGTCATAGATTAAGGTTCATTATTTCAGGAGAGGATTAGTTATCTTGGGAGTGGGCTCCTGATCAAAGGATGAGTTTGGCCTGATGGTTCTATTTTCTGGGTGCTCATTTGCTCTTCCATCATGTTATGATGCAGCACCAAGGCCTCACCACATGCTGGGTACCACGGTCCCCAAACTCCAGGAGTGTGGAAAATTTTTTTCTTTATACTTACCCAGACCTGGGCATTCTGTTATAGCAGGAGAGGATGGACTAAGATAGACTGACTCCAAACTTGAGGAATGTAGAGGGCAAAAGACACATGGAAGACTTTCTGGCAATGAAACCAGGGGACAGTTGTTAAATGGGTAAGGAACTGCTGCTTGCCAGAATCTGCACAAGTACCTGAAGGGACAGAAGATCTCACACCAGGACGCTGGCAGGAATGTGGGGCTCAAGGTGCAGCAGGAAACACTTCAAGTAATGGTCAAGGCCTAAAGGTGGAATTCTCCATGAAAGGAATGTTGAAGAGAGTTCCAGAGAAACATACCTGCGGACCTTTGAATGAGCCTATAAAAGAAATAATTAGCTTTCAGTATCTTTCATGAGTGTCTGACAATCACCTGTGAAGCAGGGATGAGGGGGTTTATTCACTGGTGAGACTGAAAATATTAAAGGAAGCATGTCTTTGCTGTTTTCCTTATTGGATTCCCACTATTTTTATTGAGGAATGAAAATTACATGTTTATCATATACAGCAGGATATTTTGAAACATTATATGCTGTGGAATAGCTCAGTTGAGCCAACTAACATAGCTAGTACCCTTTGTACTTGTGTCTTTGTGGTCAGAACACTTAAAATTGCTCTCTTAGGATTTCAAAAGTATAAAATATATTGTGATGAGCCATAGTCAAGTGACTATAGCTACAGTTTGACCACTCCATGTTTTATTATTGTCATTGTCTTCAGCCCTTTTATTCTGTGAGTGGCTCTAGTCACTGTGTAGTACAATAGGTTTCCTGAAATTATTGCTGCTGTTGCATTATTGTGTTCTTTAATCACCATCTTCCCTCTCTCCCACCTCTTTCCTAGCTTCTGGCATGCACACATGTGCATGCTTTGTGTGTTTCTTATGAGTGCTCTGACCAACAGTCACGAACAATCATGACCAAGAGACGTGCTATTTTCTATAAATGAGAAAATGAAACTTGGCAGTATTAAGTGCAAGCCAAACGTCCTGGCTTTGAAGTGGTAAAGCTGAAATCAAAACACAGGGCTTCTCACTTCTAGCCAGGGGTTCTTTTTTCTGTATATTGTCATGTCACCAATTTGGTTATTTAATTATAAAATTCACCCCATTTAGTGTTCTGATCTCTCCGATGCACTCCTTTCATAGTGGGTTACACTGAAGAAATATTAGAAGTTTAAAAATCTAATTCAGACTGTGACTCAGGGATTGCTGCCAAATTGTAGCAAAGTGCTTTTCAATAATTCATGATTCCTTAAACATGGAAACCAGCCACCTAAATAGAGCATGAGAAAATGTGCTCGGTGCTTAGTTAAGCCAAAAGCTGTGTATTTAATACATTAAAGTTCTCTTTCTCCTCATTTAAAAATATCCAATGTCACCCATTTGTTTATACAAAATGCTTTAAATATAACCCCTATTGAAATATTAAGGTACCTTGTATGCTATTCTGTGGAGTTGTAATATTAGTATTAAGAGTTTTGCAATTTCAGCACTCAGAACTTCCTTTTCCTATAGTTTAGCAAGACTGTATCAAATGCCCTGTTGTCAGAACCCATGTTGAAGGTCCTAGAAGACCAAAGAATATGACCAATGGTGGGGTCCAAAGAACAAACAATAGGAAAGGATCAATTACATAGAAGACCAGCTTTTCTCTACCTATGGTGAGGTCCAAATTTATGGGGGGAAATATGCCACTCTTGGCCAATATTCTGAGGCCTTCTGAGTGGGTAAGGGTATGAAAGTCTTAACAGATTTCGTTTCTTTAAGGTCTGAGACTATGTTGGGGAGATGTCTGTTAGGAAGAAGACCAGAGATATGTCACTATTTCAAATCTGCAAAACATTGCAAAATCTCACTATATCTCTCCATGAAGGGTAGAGTTGGCTTTCCACCCATATTGGTCCCTCTGTGGTTATATTTGTTGCAGGAACATAATACCCAACAATCACAAGTTAAGTGAAGAAAAGTTTACTTTGGCTCACAGTTTGTAGAGGGTGCAGTCTATAATCACCTGGCTCTAAGGCAGGGCGTCATGGCAGAGGGGCATTGCAGAAGAGAAACCATTCATGACAGGGTAGACAGGAAGCAATAAGAGATCAAGGGAGGAGGAGGGACATAGACCTTTTCAGGCCATGCTGCTTGCCCGCCTCTTCCTACCAGGGTTCACCTCCCAACATCACACCCAGCTATAAACCCATCAGTGGACTGATCCAGGGATAAGTACCACATACTCACAATCCAGTCACCTCCCCCAAATCCCAATATGAGAGCATGAGGCTTGGGGGGACATCTGGTTATAAACCATCACACTACCTTAAGCAGCATTCACTATGATTCTCAAGACTTCTTTCTTTGCGCATTTGGCAGGGACAAATGAACTACTTGGTAACTTCTCTACACCCTAGTAATGTTAGTCTCGCTCCACATACATCTCTCCCATAGGTAAGAGATTTTTTTTTAAAGTGGTACTTCTGCAGAGAAGTTCTTCCTGAGGATCCAGTTTGGTTTAGTTTGCCTTCTGCTATCATCTTTCAGACAGTTATTCTCCACCCCTCCTTGTTGCACTTATCACAGTGTGTATTCATTGTTTGGTTGATGTTTTACCTAATTGCTGTCCCCCCCCCCCCCAAACACACACACTGAGCTGTAAACTGCATGGAAGCAGGGGAAACTGCTATCCAACTCCCTGTAGCATTCCTATTTAATGTAGTGCATGGCTGTTGGTAAATTTGTGGTACACATTGAATGAAATTAAGACTCCTAGCATAGCATGCTACCCAAATGTAGGGTGTTTGCAATCATCTACTGAACTTAACAGTGAACCTTAACAGTTTAAGACAGAATGTGATATTTATTTATTGATCAGATTATAGGCATGCTGGATGTGACTCCTGTTCTTTTTTTTTTTTTTTTTTTTTTTTTTTTTTGGTACTGGAAATCAAACTCAGGACCTCATGCTTGTAAGGCAGGCCCTGTGCTGTTGAGCTACATTCCCAGCCCCTGGGTGTGCAGATATGATTCACAGTGAATGAATGAATAAATGAATGAATGAAGAGACTAAACTTTAGTTGATGTAAATAGATATCAGCTGAGTTTTATTCTACACACACTATCTCTTTTATTAAAGCAGTTGAATTTAACAACAGTAACAGGGTAAGCAGGTCATTTTTATTTTTTTATGAACACACATTAGTTTGATCTGACAGAAAACCAATACAGCTTGGATATGACTGAGGCAGCTCTGGGCAGTATTTGAGCCTATGATCATTTCTCTGCCCTCCTCATTTATGCCACGTAGTTGCCTTCTTTAAGCAGATAATTTTTAGAGCAATTTTTACAAATGGAACTTTTCCCTTGTGTATTAGTTATAAATTAGATTAATTAAATTAAAATATCTTTCTGCCTGTTGGTCAGCTTTTGGATTTGCATAGTACCAAGTCATGTCTCATCTGAACACAATGTCTCCCACTTCCGATCCAGGAGCTCTATTTTCCTTGTATGAATTGAGCTACTTAAGAGACCCATTCTACTTGACTTACAGATTTCTCAATAAGAAATACTTTTGTTATTTCTTTTGTGTCCTTAATCTAAGTGTTTTAAATTGCTTTGGAAGAGTAGAGTTCCTAAGGCGAGAAGCTATGTGTTATAGATTGAATGTTCATGTCTTTCCAAAACTCAAATGTTGAAAGGTTATCCCCAAGGAAATATTAATTTCAGTTTGGGCCTTTGGGAGGTAATTGGGCTAGGAGAGTGGTGCTCTCATGAGATTAGTTTTCTTATCAAAGAGATCTCAGGGTTCTCTCTCTCCCTATCCACCACATTAGGATACAATGAGAAGAAGGCCGTCTATGAACCAGGCATCTGATGCTCACAGACACCATTTCTGCCTTAATTTCAGGCTCCTGACCTCTAGAAGTATGGGAGATAAATATTTGCTGTTTAAACCACACAGTTTATGGTATTTTTATTATAGCAACTTTAATCAACTAAAATACCATGGGAGTAATATACACACAAATAGATCATTTGCTCAACAAAGATTTATTAAGCTGGTAAATACTGAAGATAGGCAAAGATATTAATGTTAAACAACAAAATAATCTCTGAGTGAAGAAAGAAAATTCCAGTACAGCAGGAAGGACCAGCATCTAAACAATTAGAATTGTGACAGATGTGAGAGTGAATAAATGAACACATGATGTATTGAGAGGTCAGAGGTAGAAGAAGTGACTCTAAGACACGTCTTGTCTGCTGACGTTAACTGCACATGCTCCTCAGACACATCTGTTCAAGGACAGCAAACCTAAGTGAACTCCCTCTTTGGAAATGCTCCAGCCCATATTGCTTTAGTTTATCGTACTGCACTTCATCATGGTCTTACTGTTTTTCAGATACTCTTGGCATCCATGTTGGAGTGAGTACTTTGAGATGGTCAACAGTTTCACAGGCACTACTCTATCTTTGTTATTGAATGGATAAAGCATTCATTCTCAACTTTGGATGCATAGAATTACTGAAGGAGTTCAAAAATATAGCAATGCTTGGGTCCCTATGAAGATTTTATATTAATTGTTTTTGGCTACAAGGGTTGACCCTTGGAAGTCTTTAAAGATCCCAAGACGATTCTAATGTGTAGCCAAAGAAAAAATCATTTGAATAAGGAAAAATCCTGTGCAAGGGGTGCAAATTCTTTTCCTCTATCTTTTATTGTTCTTTCCTCAGGATCTTCCAATTAAACTGACAAACTAGAGATCAGTAGGATAAAAAACATGCACATTTTAATTGACATTAATATTCTTGAAGTTTTGTATATACTGGGGGCTTCATAGGAAAAATGTAAAAGGTTCATGGAAGTGGTTAGACTTAGAATTTTATATACCATTTTAACAAAGGGTGATAAAAATGTGGAGAATTTACTAGAGAGAGGAAATGGGATTTTTGGCTTTTAGGGGTGGTAAATTATGGGAAAGTAAATATATGGAGAAAATTAGTGGCACATTAGGGTCATTTGGAAAGATTTGTTTATACAGGTTCATCTCAGCTTTGTCTCCATCTTTGTTGATAAAATTGTTTTCCTTTTCCTTCTGGTTTAGGGAGGAGATGTGGACACCTCTAGAAGGGAAATTTATAGTTATAGGCAGGTAAGGAACAGGGAGTATACTTATTCCCACCTGTGTTTTGTTGATTGTTTCTAGCTCAGAACAATCCATATATCAAAGTAGCATATTTTGGGGTGGCATATTCTGATCTCTTCACCTACATACGTGCTTGGCCATATTCTCTGTAATCACCGCTCTTCCTTCTACCTCCTACCTCCTCCCTTTTTTGGAAACTGGTAAATTTTTATGTTGTCCTAGATTTCCATTCATCCATAACTTACAATTTAAATACAAAGCAAACATGTAGAAGCCTTTCTATTCCCTCAACACAAGGTGCAGCTGATAGGCATGAGTACTGCATAAAATCCTTCAGACCTGTAGCTACAACAGTTCATTAAAGTGAACTTTTACCCTCATACCCTCTCCAGCTCCTGGTTTGCATTAGTAACTCCTGCTTTGGTTTCAGTGGGGACCATTTCAGGATTGCGTGTCTGTATC